>OZ010596.1:40945447-40980447 GCA_963932145.1 Acanthosepion lycidas | reverse complement strand
TATGTATATATATATATATATATATATATATATATATATATATATATATATATATATATATATATACATACATTAGAATATTTTAGATGGAAAGGATGTTATTTGATGGAAAACTTTGTGATTAATATGCTACTTTGGATGTTTACCTTAAGTGAAGCTGTATAATTTACAACACAGTAAATAATCAGACAAACTTTACTGAATTTAAAGTAATGTATTTAGGTTATCCTTATTTCTGAAGATAGTCGATAGATAAACTGGTTTAGCTGTCTACTTTTTGTAAAGTCTGTTTTATTTCGATTTTACAATTTTGTGGTAATCCATATTTTTGTTCTCCGGTTACATTAGGCTAACGAACTCTAACATAAATTATCATTTATAAATTGATCTTAAACATATCAGTCATAGAAATCTATTGATATCTGATATATAACTGAACAATTATTATTTTGCATGCTAATATGTGTTCATTAATATTATGTAGCCATCATCAGCTTTCTACTTACTGAAAAGAAATTTAAAACCTTTTTTTGATTGTAACATTATTTGTAGCAGGTTTTGTTGTTTTCCCTGAGATCCACTTGGCTTACATATTGTTTTTCATCTGTATATACATCTCTTTTAAAAATGGAACACAACTTTTGTATTGGGTTAATATCTGGAGAAGATGGAGGCCATTTTAATATTTTTTGTCCTTTTTACCTTTCTATATTTTGGAAAGATGGGCAATCGTCAGTTTTGAAGAATATAAAGGAGAATTATATTTGTGGCCTGCATTATTCAAAAACTTACGTTTTTTTATATATTAAAGTGTACCCGGTACAAGGCTTGAGACGCGCTCAAGGTAGAAGGTTAATGCATAAGTTGCGTGAAATGAATATAAGAGGGGATAGAAGGAAGTGAAAATTATGAAAATAAAGGTAGCTAGTTATTGACCCTTGGCTTGAAGTGGTTAAGATTGTAATGCTCCGGGAAGTAACCACGCCGGAGCCCCTTCCACAAAGTAGCAGTTATTGGGAAAGAGGTGTGTGAGTGGAACTTCCATTTTATAGTTGAAAAATGGAGGAAATACAGCTGAGTCGGCTTCGTGGATGTAGCATGGCGCGTTGTAGCTGTAAATGTTTGAACTGAAGGAACTAAAGACTGTATTTCATGTGAACATTTGCTATGAAAATGGGGATAGAGCAGCGATACGTTTGCGACATTGCGTGTGTGTGGAAAGAGACTGTGGGGTGGAAAATAAGTCATCTCTTAAAAGACCGTGTAAGCAATTAAGGCCGGAAAAAGAAGACTGTGCAGCTCCAACCCAGATGTGGCACAATTCTTCAGTTTGGGTCTAATCTGACGCTTGTGAAGATAATGCATGGCTGAAGGAGTCAGGTGTTTTTTGGAGCGGTAAAATGAACCACTTCGTTCAAAATCTTGCACGAATTCCCTGTGCTTATTTAGACATGATCTCATTCTTTTAAACGGCATATAATTATACTATTTGCGATAATAGACTGAAATATTACACCAGAGGTCTTCAACCTTGTTTGCGTCATTGCCCAATTTCGTATGGAAAAATTTTCTACCGCCCACCTGTAAGGCAGATGTTCAAAAACATACCAAAATTGTTTGGTAAAAGTTTGTAACGGCTTCGTAAATTGACTTTATGATGTAATAAAGAAATACCAAATAACGCTGACTAATGCAGCTGCTGCTATCGTATTAAAGAACAAACGAAGCAAATGGGACCAATTAAAAACTATTCAGAAATTTATTTATTTATATTTTATCTAGGAATGTGACCAGTTATTCTCATTTCGCCTCCTGTTTGTTTGTTTTTTTTTTTTTTTTTTTTTTTTTTTTTTTATACAGGTTATTTTCATATCTCCATTGAGAATTTTTTCAGGTAGCATATATTGAAATAACCTTTCTAATACTCAAAATCCTATATTGCTCACTAAAATTTCCAATCGTCTACCATTTTCTGTTCACTTGCTCATCGCCCAACCAACAATTGGAGTCGCCCACCGGTGAGTAATATCACCCAGATTAGACATCCTTCATTACACCTATTACCAGTGCGATAAGATTGTGGCACTATAACTATAAACTCTCCTGTGTCTTATACCACAGGAGAGTTTATAGTTTTAATATAAGATACTAACATATAGAGGGTGCGATGGATAAATTGTCTCCACATTATATTTTTAATTTGGCGCATCCGCGTTCTTTGTTTTCTTTTCTCGATTGCACACTATAGTAGGGTCACTTGGGCATCGACTGTGAGAAAAATAAAAACATTGACGCAATTCATTGCGCCAAGAGGTTTGGAAACAACAAGCAGTACTACCAGGCGTTCGCGTTGGAAGCTCCGATACGAACATTTCAGAGTGTTTAGATGTCAGCCTGAGCTGAGAACAGTGCAGAAGATTTGGAAAGAGTTGGATGAGTCTAATGATGATTACGAAGGTACGGTAGCTCGTAAAACTCACTCTGATCGTTCTGATAAGAAAAGAAATCCCAAAGTTCTTGGAGACCTGCAGCATGTGCCTTGAGGAGGTAGTGCTGCCCTGGGTCAAGAGGGTGATTGCAGGAAGACCCTATGTCTGGTAACAGGACTCTGCACCATGCCAAACAAGCAGGAGAACCCAGTCATGACTGCTAGACAATTTCTGCGGCCACATCACCCCTTACATCTGGCCACTGAAATCCCCAGATTGCAACCTCTTTGATTATGTGTAGGATGCAGTTGGGCAAGAAACCAACAAAACTCCTTGTAACACCAAAGATGAACTGAAGGCAAGGATTATGGCAGCATTCATTAACTTAAACAAGAAGACCACCCAGATGAGTTACAGGAGATTCCGAAGTCGTCTGGAGGCCTTGGTTGAAGCTAATGGCAATTTCATTGAATAAGTTCACATTTCAAGATATTTTTGTGTAATTTTGGCAAATATATCTGTTAAAATGAGAGTCAGCGTTATTTTCATTTTTGCGTACACCCTATATATATATATATATACACGTATATATATATATATATATATATATATATATATATATATATATATATATGTGTATATAATGGCTTCATTTTTAAAACGAGATTTTTATTAATACAAACGGTTTTATAATGGATACTGCAAATTTGAAATAGACGGCCTATTTTATTTATGGTTTTCCCTACAAAGAGGAAAGCGTGGGTTCGATCACTGCAGGCAAACATATTTTCGTTAATGAGAATTCTGAAATCGGCCGATTGATAGACGTAAAACACGCTGTTTAATAAATAAAAATGGAGCGTCTGTCTCAAATACGATGTATCCCGTATAATAACGTTTGAATATATATATGGTGATCACATGCAAGCCTGTTTCGCTGCATCGGAGTTCACCAGTGTGGCTAGACGTACGACTGCTTCAAGTCGGCATTGAAACTCGAGCGATTTGGCATCAGTCAGAGATTCTACCACTAAGCCATCGGCGCACAGCAGAGAAAGGAAAATTTTAACGTGTACAAACGCCAGCAGCCAAGAGAGCTCAATTCGTAATTGAAGAGCAATGCGTTAATAGCACCAGCAGCCACAGTTTTAAAAATTAACCCTTCTCTAGAGTACTCTATCGGGTGGCGATATATATATATATATATATATATATATATATATATATATATATATATATATATATATATATTCAACACCCACAAAGCACACCTGTGGTTCACTCTGCAAATATTCCGAGCGGATCTTATTTACTGCACATTAATTGGCGTGATCAACTCTCTGAATAATATGAGTACACTAAAAACCTTGGTCATAGTGACTTGTGACTTTGTATATATATATATATATATATATATATATATATATATATATATATATATGTGTGTGTGTGTGTGTGTGTGTGTGTATGACATAAATTTGGCTGAGTACTTTAGAGGGAAAAGTGCGAATTTGCAAAAAGCTCTTCTATGAATTGTGTCCTCTAAATCACTGGCGTGTTTATTCTAAAATAAATACGTAAAAATTCATCTTCCTCTCAGCGAGGAGCCGATAGCTGAGGGGAATATATCGCAGTGAATCCACATCGGTTGTGTTTCGATCCTGACTTGAGGCAATCGGATGTCTAGCCACACTGATACAGCGAAGCAGTCTGTCTGTGGATTACACTCAACACACACACAAATATCTATCTATCTATCTATCTATCTATCTATGTATATATATATATATATATATATATATATATATATATATATATATATATATATATATATATATAAAGGAAAACAGACCACTTTAAGGTACCATTATAATAATTTATTTCACCAGAGCCCTTTTAAAGGACGCCGGATCATCAGATAGCACTTCCATTTTAGCACTTCCATTTTTGGAAGTGCTATCTGATGATCCGGCGTCCTTTAAAAGGGCTCTGGTGAAATAAATTATTATAATGGTACCTTAAAGTGGTCTGTTTAAATATTAGCTCTGGATTTACATTGAGCTCTCAGGATTTCATCCTCCTTGGGATTACCCATACGGATTACCAAGTTCTTCATAACTTATATATATATATATATATGTGTGTGTGTGTGTGTGTGTGTGTGTGTGTTAAGAAAAAAAATCGCGTTTGATATTGTCTTTGTCCTTAATACATATTCTTTTTTTTCTACGGGTTAATTCTGAGAAATTTTTATGCCCCTCAGTGCGATTAGCCTCAACCGATAGGGTGTTAGTCAGGGTTTCTATCACTGAGCTGTTTTCACTCAGCAGCACTACATACCTAAATCTAGCGTATGTACCAGTAACGTGTCGGTTAAAGAATTACAACTAGAAATCGACGAGCCAAGTTCGAATTTTAGTTGAGCCCGTTATGTTCATTTTTGCGCAGATACTCTTGGGAAAGGCATGAATCCATTATTGATTAAATGTCAGAGCTTACTCAATTTAGGACAGGCATGGGCAACCTTTTCCGACCAGTGGGCCGCATGAGATATGGTTCATCATAAAGTTGGTCGCACTAAATAAAAAAAATTAAACTAATTTTTCGTTGAAAGTAAACTGACCATTTTCACTACAGGAAATCATACACGCAACCATCTGCTTAAGAAATAAGGAAAAGACTGATTTTTTTCTACAATTTAAAAATTGAAAATTTCTTATAATATTATCACTGATAGCAACTGTGATTAACACATACTACTGTGTTAAATGATTCCTTTAAGAATAGAAGAATCTTTCTGAAAGAAAAAAAAATTTTCCCAATCAATATGAACATTTCTCAAACAAAATATTTTTACACGTATGAGCTTCCTTAATGAAAATCATCAATAGTTCAAAATACTGAGAACCTTACCTTCAACGAAAGATTACAAAATTCAAGAAACAACATACTTAATCGTTGTTAAATATGTAGTTGAGGCGAACCTACCCCACAATGCAACAGGAATTAAAAAGTAAGGGAGGTTACTCAGACATTTAATAGTTATCTCCCTTTGTCACCCGCTTCTCTCAATCTCTTTGCGTGCGAGAGAATAAGATTGAACAAGTGAGATAATAAATTTTAATAAACGTTATATTCCTCATTAAATAAGGTGTGTCATTCAGAAGGCCAAACGGACTGTAGTTTGCCATTGACTGATTTTCTTTTCTTATTATGTGCCGTCTCCCTTCAGGACGTAGGCGATCATGGCTCTCCACTTCTCCCTATTCCTTGTACTTC
This sequence comes from Acanthosepion lycidas, assembly GCA_963932145.1. Lineage (NCBI taxonomy): Eukaryota > Metazoa > Mollusca > Cephalopoda > Sepiida > Sepiidae > Acanthosepion > Acanthosepion lycidas. The sequence continues at coordinate 40,974,739 of OZ010596.1, read as the reverse complement.
TCAATAAGTTTCGTCCCTTTGCCACCTCCCCCAGATCACGTTCTGTCATCCACTTGCTCAAGCCCACCATGTATGTCATGCGTTGCTTTCCCTTGTCTCTCTTTCCCTATATTCGACATGTGAGTATCAGTTTCTCCAGGCCCTCCTTTCTTATTACATGTCCCAGAAATTTTATCTGCCTCTTGCTGATGTTAAGTATAAGCTTCCTTCTTGTTTGCATCCTTTCTAAAACCTCATCGCTCGGGCCATGATATTCTTAGCATCCTTCTGTAGAACGATACCTCCGTTGACGTGAGTCTCTTTTTGATCTTTGAGGAGACCGTCCAACATTTGCTGCCGTAAAGAAGGACAGATGTCACGTTGCAGTTCAGTACTTTTTCTTTGTTACTAAAGAAATCCTCCTGTCTTGTAATAATCCGCCTAGCTTTTCGAATGCGTCTTTGGCCATCCCAATACGTCTTCAGATCTCAGCGTCGCACTTACCGCCTTCTGTCAAAACACTTCTCACATATTTAAATTTCTGCACCTGCTGATTTTAGTGTCCCCGACCTGTAAATTGCATTTCGGGCTCATCATTTTGCTGATGACCATGCATTCTGTCTTCTTGTAGTTTATGCTTAGTCCCTTCTTCTCGCTCTCCTTCGCTACCTTCTGTAGGAGGTTTTTTAATTTCTTTCCCATGTCTGCTATCAGTATTGTGTCATCTGCGTATAGTATGTTGTTAAAATTGTGGCCCGCCAATGCTGAAAGAAGAATGAAAACTCTCATTTCAAGTCCTGCTTGAAGGTTGCTGCGGCACATGTGAACACTGCGCCTACCAGCTTTACGGCATTCTTGACATGAAGATGTATTTTAGAATGTTAGAATAAAATCTTGCATAACCAAATAAGTTATTGTAAATAATTATTATTAAATCGAATCAGATAAGCCGAAATGGAAGGTATATATATTATATTAATGTAAGTATATCCTGAAAGATATACAAATGTTGGTTGGTTAATATCAATTTTATTGTGAAAACATTGACTTGCATAATAAAATCTAACATCGTGAAGTAATTCTATGGGGGATCAGTTTATTACTTAATATCAATAGAAAACCGATCCTCCTCTTTATATCCAGTAGAAACATTAATATTTAACGTATATCTATCCTGACAGTTTTGCCAACATGAATTGGTTAATATCAATTTTATTGTAAAAACATTGACTTGCATAATAAAATCTGGCATTGTGTAGTTATTCTAGTGGGGGATCAGTCTATTACTTAATAACAATAGAAAATCGATCCTCCTCTTTATATCCAGTAGAAACATTAATATTTAACGTAAATTTATCCTGAAAGTTTTGTCAGCATCATTTTGTTAATATCAATTTTATTGTGAAAACATTGACTTGCATAATAAAATTTGACTTTATATCCAATAGAAACTCTTATTAATATTTAACGTAAATATATCCTGAAACTTTTGACAATATCAAATGGTTAAGATCTATTTGTGTAAAAGAATCTGACGCCGTGTAGAAATTCGAAAGTTTATTATCTAAGACTATTATAAAACAAAATGACTTGCAGATTAGAATCTGATAGCGTGTAGTAATTTGGAATCATATAGAACAAAATTTAAAAATACATCTGTGGTTTATTCTCATAGCTCTACGGTGTTGATTTGCGCAACCTCGGCCACTTCACACTAACGTTATACATTATACTTCGGTACTGTTTATTATATTAACAGTTATGTCAGTCGCCGTTGTCACAACTTTTTGTTTGATCATTGAAGCTTCACGTCTGTTCAGTCAAGAATAGAAAGTGATTTTAATAGTTTTTGCAGTTTCCTTCAAAATTCTCGGAAACGATAATAATAATACATTTTGTTTAAACATATAAATGCCGCCTGATATGCATGGGATATGAGTCCAAAATAACATTTGTCCTTTAGAACTTAAAGAGAAGATAAATATTTATAGCTATTAAACACTCCCAGATCTATTTACTCAAACCAGAAAACGAGGCGCACTTTTTATGTAAACAATTTGAGAATTGTCATTTCTATATTAGCGGTTATGGTGAAAAAGCAAATTTAAAGAAAAAAAAAAAAAAAAAAAAAGAGAAAATTTACCAAAATCAGCGCAGAATTTGTGGAAATTCGGTATAGGAAAGGTTGGCATCGTGTCTTCCGCCATTTCTCCCCAGTAGGACTTTTATCAATAAATCATTATTATCCTCAAAAGACATTTTTACACCTTAAAAATATTTTCTGGCTTTAAATAGCCTACAAAAGGCTGATAAGCCGTAAAAACAAACCACAAGTCAATCAATCAATCGAGTAACCTACCTAACGAGATTGTGTAAATGGATGGCAGATAAGGGAGAGACAGGAAGGGAACAAACATTGCTTAGATCTAGAAATTATAGAACTTAATGAAAAACCATGATCGACATATAAAATCTTACATGTCTGTTGAGGACACCAATACAGAAATATTTCAAAGCTCATCCCAAGTATAAGGAAGAAATGAGATCCCCCCCACCAATCTATTTGATATGTTCCTGGACTATCCCCTGTGCATATAAAAGCACAGATGTGAAGAGATGGGCACTGATCATTTAAGCCATCCCAAATAAACTTCTATTAATAGAAAACAATATTCTTGCTTTCCTTCTCAAAGCCAATGTACTGATGATAAGGGAGGTTATGTCAGGCTTATTCAAAGTAATACATTTACAAGATAGGCTAACTGCTGCCTGAAGATGGTTAACAAGTGACCAATGTAAAGATGATTCTTTTTACTGGCTTCAGGGGAATCTTTTCCTGGACTATCCCCTGTGAATATACAAACACAGATATGAATTGATGGGCATTGACCATTTAGGCATTCCATACTACATCCCAAACGAATCAACCAATAGAAGACAACGATCCCGCTTGCCCTCTCAAGATCAATGTACTGATGATGATGGCAGATAAGATGATGATCTAGGTATTTCTTATTGGGATAAAAAATGATCTTGAACAGAAATTGAACATCGTCTACTAAATGTTCCAAGAAAATAGGACTCAAGATAAACTTTTCCAAAACAGAAACTATGATCTGGATTTGGAATGAAAGAAGTGATGGTATATATCTTGAATCCGCCATAAAAATGCCAGAATACGGAATTAATAAATATTATACACTTCAAATAACCCGGTGTGTGGATCAATTATAACTAATTAAGTATAGGAGAAAAGGAAACTGAACATGGAATAAGCTGCGCTAGGCGTAGCTTTCGTCAAGCACCGGAAATAATCTTAACTATATAACAATATACCTCGATGGACGAAATAAACGGTTCAGTTAAAAAAATCAGCTGAAGAAGGCCGTAGCCTACAACAGCCGAAATGTCGTGAATAGGGCAACAAAAATGAGGACAAATGTCCAAACAATATAAATAGTGTAAATAGTTAAAAAAAAAATCCTCTCAGAAATATAGACAGATCTTGACGAAGGCCGTAGCGTACAACGACCGAAACGTTGTGAATATGGCAACAAAGATGAGGACAAATGCCCGAACAATGTAAATAGTGTAAATAATTATTGACCATTATTCATCTACATTTTCTTTTAATGTTGAAATCAAACATTAATGTAACTTTGAGTGAGAAATGCAAGTCTAAATACAAAGAACGTAATGTAGTGTACATGGTTGAATTGGAAAGGATTCCCCTACATTGACAACGTTCCGGTGACACAAATGATTAGTTCGAACAAGTACTGCTGCATATAGCAGCTGAAGACAAATATCGGCCATAAATGTCTGTAATTAACCGTAAATACGAATTTTATTTTTTTGTTCAGGATACGAGTAGATCGCATGATTCTTTGGTGGCCAGGTATAAATTGAATCGTGAATATCTTGAATGAAGATTCTGCTCTCCAACAGCAACAATATCACATCTTATCATTCTGAAAGCCAGAATGTATAAATAGTCGATAAAGAGAAAGAAGTTAATGCTCGATTTGTATAGGAAATTCGTGGTGTGTGTAACGCAGTAGAAATTAAAGCGGTGAAAGTTTAAAGCAGTCATGTTCATTTCATTAGTGTTAACCAATCTCTCCCCTCCCGGGCGCACTAATGCATCCTGAAATGTAGCCAGGTTCGTCCCAAATTAATAGAAGAGAAATTTATTAATTATTTTCATATCTAAAAAAAACTTTATCTTTAAAAAGCTTGAGACACCGAGCATATGGCTTCCATATCTAATTCAAGTCTTTGTCATTTGATATTTCAAACTGGATGCTAAATTCCTGGATAATCCTTTGCCTTCTTCGATGGATTTAAATCAGTCATACAAAAAGAAAAATAGCAGATTCTTCATAAATCCATTTGAATGAAAACTCTCCCGCTTAAATATACGATGTAATGTCTTAAAAAAAAAATGCTTATTTCAGGAAACGTCTTTATTATTTTCAAATATCATGACTAATTTTTCCATATTAGAATTTAAAGTGCGCACCAGCATTTTAGGTATCCTACAAATGCGCTCTGAATTAAAAAATGTTTGAGAAATACTGCATTAAAATATCAACTGACGCCTCATGACCAGCTGCTTGAGTAGACAGATATCGACAACCCAGTCAGGCAGTCCATCTGATTTTAACCTTCTCCCGCTGCCTTACGTTTATATCAAAAGCCTGGAAGAGGCTATAGAAGTAAATCCAGACAGAAAACCCGGAGTGAAACCCCGAAGGTAGTTAGCTGTCAGCACTGACAATATTTCGGCAACTTCTGCAGCCAAGCCGTCTTCGAATGTAATATGTATTTCTTTGGCTCTTATTGGAACGACAGAGAATGAGGCCGTGCAGACTGGGCAGGAAGCGGCATCCATGTGCAATCGCCTAGGTTTTCGCCCTGGAGAGATCATTGCAGCCACACCTCCAAAGGGCTGAATTTTGACAAAACAGGGTGTTACCTTTATCTTACGAGATAAACTGATGCCTACATTTCTCAAAAGTAGTACACATTGCTGAAGTTATTTTCATATATAATCATATATTATTTAAAACTGAGACTGTCCTTTCAAGTGGTAAATTGTTTCATTTATATCTTGTATATTAAAGGCGAGTCGTTTATGGTCGTATAAAAATTATGCAGGACAATACTTTGTAGGCGTCAGCACATACTTTAAGATGAAACCCTTCTCAAACATTTATATTTAAATTAAAATTTCTAATCGGTAAAAATGTCATTACACTAATGTACATGACATTCCAAAACTAGCATTAACATTGATAACCTTTTAAATTTTATATTAATTTATCAAATGGAACCATGTTTCTGTATATAACAATATAATATTAAGAAAATTTATTGGCCGAATTATGATAGATGATGTAATGCAAATTTTCCCTGGTTGCTTTTTCCACAAGTCTATGATTTTTGCCAATTGTCGCGTGACTTTTGGGACACCTTGTAAATTAAAATTATTCTTTTTCAGGTTGCTATTTCTTAAAAATGTAGCTTTTTTTTTAATTTATATCTTCCCTTAGAGACTACAAGTTTGTTAGTCAAATGTGTTACGCTTGTAATAGCTATCGAAACATTTCGTTTTATATATAGTAATTTTCGCCTTTGATAGTTATAGTATCAATGTGCCTTTTTTTAAGGAATTAAAAAAACCCCGTAGTTTTGTTTATTGATTTTTAACGTTGAAGATGAAAGAAAAGAAGAGCTACTTATACCCATTTATCTTTTACAGCTTATCAACACTTTGTAGGTCATTTAAAACCTAAATATATTTTGAATTTTGGGAAGTGAATATTCCATTAATAATTTTTTTGAGATAACAATAATTTTTCCAGATACAGGTCTTACTATTTAATCCATAGCTGAGGGGATTGATGTTTGCAAAAGTGTTTGCACGAAATTGAACGTAACGAACTCAACTGCAAATCGAAATCAATTCTCCGATTTCTCATTCTCAGTATCCACTCATTCCACCTCCGTAACATTTATGGCACATTTTATTTTAAGAAAGGTAAAAATACGCCTCAAAATCAAAACAAGGAAGATGTATCCAGTTTATGGAGAAGGTAATGTAAATGATCGAACGTGTCAATAGTGGCTTGCGAAATTCATACTTATCATATAATAATATTGTTTAAGAATTATCAACACTATAGAAGGCGACGGGTAGGGAGCGTATTAAGAATATTCACATTACTTTGCTGATTCTTAGTTGTCAGGGGTTTACATCCAACCTTGGTAGGGAGACGGGTAAATATAGTTTCAAAAGCGGAATATTTTTGTTAGCTTTGAATCGCGAATTGCGCATGGGACCCTATTCTAGTGCGTAGTCCGCAATTTAAACTTTTTGCTTAACCCTGGTGAAAGCTGAAGCCTCACGGGGGTGGGGGCATGTTGAGAGCAAGAGATACAGGGGAAGGCAGCGAACTGCTTGCCTGACGTGAGTCTGCGTGAATATATGGTGGAACGAGCGGCGGGACTTTTAGCAAAGGGAGAAAAACAGCTGAGAGCTACAAAGAGATAGGAAGTTGTAGAGAGCCATGACCGCCCATGAAGTTGTTTACTTTATTTATAAAGTGATATAGATTTGCTTTTTACAGTTTATTAAGCATTATCAATAAATCGAACATATGTTGATTGTTTAGATAAATATCTGTCTATATTTCTGAAATGAGGTATTGTAATTATTTACAGTTATTTATTACGTGGCCCAGTGGATAAGAAAAAACGTTGGTTGAAGTAATCCAGTGACTTGACCCAATGAGTTGTGAGTTCAATACCTGGACACAGCAGAGGTGAACAAAAACTTACTAAAGGGAAATAACTGATACTCAGTCAGAACTAAAACAATTTACCGGTGGATGAAATTTGGTTCAAAATTCCAAGTCAAATAGCAATAAAGATAAGGACAACAGTCAGAACAATGTAAATACTGTAAATAGTTACAATACCTCATCTTAGAAATATAGACAGATGCTGAAGAAAACCTGAGGTTATGTCGGCTGAAACGTCGTGAGTATGGCAATAAAGATGAGAACAACAGTCAGAACAATGTAAATACTGTAAATAGTTACAATACCTCATCGTAGAAATATAGACAGATGTTGAAGAAAACCTGAGCTTATGTCGGCTGAAACGTCGTGAGTATTACAATAAAGATGAGAACAACAGTCAGAACAATGTAAATACTGTAAATAGTTACAATACCTCATCTTAAAAATATAGACAGATGCTGAAGAAAACCTGAGCTTACGTCGGCTGAAACGTCGTGAGTATGGCAATAAAGATGAGAACAACAGTCAGAACAATGTAGATACTGTAAATAGTTACAATACCTCATCTTAGAAATATAGACAGATCCTGAAGAAGGCCGGAGCTTACATCGGCCAAAACGTCGTGAGTATGGCAATAAAGATGTGGTCAACAGTCCGAACAATGTAAGTAGTGTAAATAGTTACAATACCTCATCTTAGAAATATAGACAGATCCTGAAGAAGGCCAGATGATACAACGACGGAAACGTTGTGAATTTGATATGGCCAACAGTCCGAACAATGTAAGTAGTGCTTAGATAAAATATAAAGTAGAAAAAAAGCTAAGAGCCACACGTGAATGGAAGTTGCGGAGAGTGAAAATTATAAGAATTATAAGAATTATAAGAAGAAGAAGAAGAATTATAAGAAGAAGAATTATAAGAAGAATTATAAGAAGAAGAAGAAGAAGAAGAAGAAGAAGAAGAATTATAAGAAGAAGAAGAAGAAGAATTATAAGAAGAAGAAGAAGAAGAAGAAGAAGAAGAAGAAGAAGAAGAAGAAGAAGAAGATGTACAAACCACACTTTATTGTATCAAATGCGGTTTTAAATCCAAGTAACGTAATGTTGTATATAAGGTAGAATTGACATTTTTCTGGTAAAGCAAACAATTGATTCGAACAGTTAGTGAGATCAACAATCGATTATAAGTGCCTGAAATTATCAGAAAATACAGGATATTAATTCAGGATATTTCGAAACCGGATGATTATTTGGTGACCAGGCAACAATTTTTGACCAACCAATATTTTAAACGGTCAATCATGTAACAGTAAGATCAACAACTCCTTTTTTTTATTGTTAATGAAAATCATCAAATCTTATCTATATATTGTTATTTCTGAATTCGTAGCATATAAATGGTCGGGTAGATGCTCGATTTGTTTTGTCATTTTGTGTGACGCAAAGGAAGACTGTAGTTACGCTGCAAATAATCACGCATTTTTCGCTTTAGTATTAATCAGCTACAAATACGTTGATATGAAACAAGAACTGTCCATTCCATGCTGAGAAGAGTTCATTACAACCTTCCTCTGTAATATTTGTGATCTAAAAGAACAAAACCGCATGGATATAAAATAGCATATTTAATCTGTAGACTCTTTATGAGCTTAGGGATATTTAAGGCAGAGAAATACTTGAACTTTTAGAGATTTGAACACAGCTTTCAATGTAATGCTTTTTAATATTACAAACTTCTAAAATAATTACAACTAGCAATACCCGTGAAATTTCCACAGTTGTCCTACTTGAATTATCCGATGAATCCTAATTCTTCACTTAATGATTGCAAGTGTCAAGACTATAGAATATCCATAGAATTTCAACTTTTGCATCATTAGATATTTAAGCTTAAAAACTTTAACAAAATATTGCAATGGCAATCATAAATATGAACGTAGGTCAGTATTTAAAAGATTAAAAGTTGACAAGGTTTTCCATTTCACTAAAGCAGACGTTAAACATATTAGAGACTTATAACATCTTTCTTTCTTTCTTTCTTTTTTTTCTTTTCTTTCTTTTTTTCTTTCTTTTTCTTTTTTCTTTTTCCTTTCTATTCTTTACTTTTTTTTTCTTTGTCTTTATTTTTACTTTCATTTTTCTTTAATTTTTCTTTCTTTTTAATTTCTTTCTTTATTTTTCTTTCTATTTTTCTTCCTTTTTCGGTCTTTCTTTTACTTTTTCTTTCTTTCTTTCTTTCTTAATTTTTCTTTCTTTTTCTTTTTTCTTTCTTTCTTAATTTTTCTTTATTTCTTTTTTCTTTCTTTTTTCTTTCTTTCTTTCTTTCTTTCTTTCTTTCTTTCTTCCTCTAAAACTGAACAGCACATTTGACAAATTCTTTCTTCAGTCTATCCTTACATCCTCACATTCAAACAGGAATGGGCTATTGTTTAGCTCAGGTAATGGCAGGGGGTAAAGGACGTGCTAACTAATTAAGGAAAGAAGAAATAAACAGAATTATATTATTCTCATACCCTTTTGTGGTGAGAAAGTTCTTGCACGAAATGTTTACAAATGTCTCAAGGTTTCCTGTTATCTAATTTGTAGTGACACTTAAGATGGCGTACTTGATTCTAATTCAGGAGTGGCTTATTCCGCAAGAGATAGCTAAAGGCGTTAACTGTTTAAAAACTAGGGTACTGGCATATTTCATTTTGTGTGTAAGCTTATTTCTGAATACAATTATATACGACAGATTAGACGTGAACCTCACTTGATGAACTTTAATTCTATGCTTTAATGAAAGAGAGAAAAAAAATTGCCATGTCGCCCAAAATCTTTTCAGCAAATAGAAACGACTTTAAAAGATTATCTCCTCAAATGACAACCGCTGTCGTCATAGAATTTGTTACAGTAGAACGTCGATAAGCACTCAAAATCTCTGCAGAGAACGGGGAACGGCAAACAGTAAAAAACAAGTTTTGACGTGTTGCTGTATATTCTATTAATATGGAAGAGAAATAAAATTATGGTTTTAAGTAGCACCCAATTAATGGAGAGTGTCGTTCAGGAATATGTAAACTGTCAGCTGTTGCTGTTGTCAGCACCCGCTCATATCCGATCATCGGCATCTCGTCGTCATCTGTCCCTATTCGTTTTCTTTTCTCTGGTGGCGGTTTGGGAGAGGACTGTGAATTAAACAGAGTTTGACGAGGCCATTTGCATGAATTTGATTTTGGTAGACAACTCTGCGCGACGGACAAGCCCACATATTTGATACCCACCCTCTTGCGGTTCAAAAAGGGATTGAGACAGGCGAGATATGGCAAACCTGGGTGCATCGGGCTGTCAAGATCCACATTAGTTGGGCCAATCCGACTTGCGCTACCTTCTTCCGCTGGTTTAGCCGTTCAGATTGTTTAGATCTTTGACTATTCGAACGTTGGAGCCTTGGGGAGGAGGTCGCTTTCAATCTGGTCCTTCCGCTTCAACCTTGCCGCCATAGGTGGCTCTACAGGAGTTGAAACTCTAGACAGCGTTGCTCTTGGGATCACTGGAACAAATATGCCCTCTACCATGACAAGGAACGATCATATATATTTTACACTGGATATCGGAGTGAACAATTTGTTATTAAATGTACCACTTTGACTTATTACTTTAATGACAATAATAGAAACGAATCAACAATTAAACAATAAATAAAGCTAATAAAAAGTATAAAATTATCATTAAATATATGAGAACATTTTTTATTATTGTTATTGCTAAAATAAATATTTGCGTGATAAATAATAAAGGAAGAAATTTACTATTGAACAAAAAAACATTACGATTCGAAACACTTTTCCTATGCATTTTTAAATACTTCCTTGTCCATAAAATGTTACGTTACTACAATCAATAAATAAGAAAAGAAAAACAATAAAATAATTGACAAATGTTGGTAAAATGTTTGGATGATAAATGACAGATAAAGAAGTCGACGATACTAAACAAACAGTCAAACAAACATTACCACTTGAAATGCATTTCCTACAATTTCGAAAATCACGTCCTCTTTCATAAAAAATGAAAGATGTTACGGTTAAATATAAATATAGTATTATTCATGTCAGTGTATAAGTAATTTAACAAATGCAATAAATCTTCCTAATATAACAATTATTAGTGATAACAGACATTCTTAATAAAGTAAGTAAATTTACTAAAACACCGATTTAAAAAATAAAACAACGACAAAAAAAAAATCGATGTATACATCGGCTCAAAAATATTTTCATAATTAAATATTATAAATGCATAGTAATATAATAAAGAAAAATATAAAAACAAAAAAATGAATAATTAAAGACTTCGATTTTTTAAAAATACGACATCGCTTTCTTTGACGAATGAAAAAAAAAAACATGTCCGTTCACTCCGACATCAGCGTCTATATTTCCTCAGCTGTATACAACCATTTTTTTAAAGGATAATCCTTCGAACCGTGTGGATTGGCACTACAGAATCACAATCAAATAACTCTCCGAAATAACATAAAACATATCACTTGAGGACTTTCAACAGCAGCAACAACTAAAATGAATAGCGCATGTAAGTCGAAATGAAAATAATGACATAAAATGTTGACATTCCACATGACTTCAAACAAAAAGGTAGGAAGTAATCCATCATCAATACTGGAAAGATTGATGACAGTGAACTTGAAAAACCTATTTTCCTGAAAAATTGTTTTAAGAGAAATATTATAAATTTCAACCGAAGGTAGCATTGCGTGCTCGATCAATGAATGCCGAATGATTCCTTATAAGGAAACAGCTGATATTACCATCCCCGTTATCATTAATATTGCTTCAACCAAATACGGAAGAGACTAAGTCAGTAAAGCCGATAAATGTTTAAACAGGAAAAATACGACATAACTTCATGGATTTTAAATAAACTTATTAAGAATTCAGTTGTTAGATAATTCTTCAATGTCTTGTAGAAAGAAGAATTTTGTACAACTGAAGATTAAAAAAAATCAATCCCAAGAGTTTGAAATTATTCTTTTATATGTCAGATTTCTTCGTGTTTTCATTCTCGTATATTTATTTATTTATTTCTACATATTTTGTCCATCTTTTAATTTAAAGACGTTTTCTTCAATAATATTTCAATTATTATTTACTTGTGTTAAAACACGACTCTAATGATATAACGGAAGGCATCAGTAGGGCCGACAGGCGCAAACGAAAGCGAACTCCATCAGACAATCAGCCTAATGAGCCACATAACAAAACTCATCATCCGAATTCTGACGACTGCATAGCAGACTTAGACCGAAAATAGAACAAGAACATTGCGGGTTCGTTAAAGTCACCGGAGCAAGTAAGGCGATAGTTATGTTCAGAATTATATTAGCAAGGACAATAGAAATAAAGTCACGTATTTTTCTGACAAGGTTTCTCAAATATTCAGGCCGGTAGATGTAGATGGATAAAAATATCGTTTAATTAAAACAACAAAGCTTCCATAAAAAATAACGTCTAAACAAAATAAATAAAAATGACAAAAAGATATGTACCTATATAAATAATAGATTTAAGCAAATAATGATTTAAATAATGGGTTTAATCAAATAACTATTTACATAATGGATTTAAGCTAATAATGGATTTAAGCTAATAATGGATTTAAGCAAATAATGATTTAAATAATGGATTTAAGTAAATAAAAAATATTTTTAGCAAATAATGGATTGAAGATATTAATGATTTAAATAATGGATTTAAACAAATATTTTATAGATTATGTAAAGGCTTTTGATAAAGTACCTCACAAATGTTTGAACTGCTTGGTAATCTTGATTTCTTTGGGAAAGATATTAAAATAACCCAGAACTTATACTGGAAGCAAACCGCCTTCAAACGGATAGGAAATGAGTTTGTCAAATATATAAAAATAGAAAAGGGTGTAAGACAAAGATACGCATTCTCGCTGGACTTATTCAGCATTTACACTGAGAAAATCCTGTGAGTATTGGTAACCACAACCTTAACAACATTTGATATGAAGATGACACTGTTTTGATAACAGACACAGAAAGGTAACTACGGAACTCCTAGAGAAGTTATCAAAGGAAAGAAAGGAGAACGGGCTAAACATCATTTGCAAGAAGATAGAATGCATGGTTGTTAGTCAAAGGGACAACATAAGATGAGAAATGTGAATTGGAGATATAGGAATCAAGTAAGAAAAGTCAAATATTTAGGGCAGTGTTTTAAGGGGGGGATGTGTTGCAGAAATCCAAAGGTAGATTTGAATAACGAAAGGTGCTTTCAAAAAGTTAAGTATTAAGAAACAGGAAAAATTCGTTAGAAACAAAGAAAAAGAGCGTCGTACAGTTACGTTACGTAATATAAGTCCTCCTATATGGCAATGGATGATGTTCTACAGAAGGATACTGAGAATACTATGTACTGAACATGTGAGCAATGACGAGGTTTTAAGGAAATACAAAGAGAAAGAACGTTTATACTTAGGATCAGAAAGAGTCAATTGAAATACCTAGGGCGTATAACGAGAAAAGAGGGCTTTGAGAATTTGACACCCACAAGATATATTTTAGGTGAGATGGACAGGGAAAGTGACGGATAACCTGGTCGTATTTGGGCTCGAAAGAGTTAAAATGCGTCTCTGAGTCCTTGTTGGTGACAAATTATTTTCCGCCTTCCAATCTCTCTCTCTCTCACAGGCGTGATGTGGCATACCTTTCGATGCTCTATCGCTACTTTCACGGAAAGTGCTCGTACGAGCTTGACGGCCAGGATCCACCATGTTACGCCCATTGTAACCAACCACCCTCCGTATTCCATCCGTGAGAATTACACACTACTCAAGCAGCTTCTTCCCGCGAACCACTGCCCTGTGGAACCGACTCCCAAGAGGATGTTTCCCCGATCACTACAATCTTAACCTATTCAAGTCTAGGGTTAACTGTTATCTTCCCATCCTATCCGTATAAACTGCATGTTAACGTAACCCTCTACTTCGAGTGGCTCCCGGGCCTTGTACAGGATGAACCTTACTGTACCCCCGTCCTCCAAAATTCATAAGCTTGAGTAAATAGTTGTCAGAAGAGGGACTCGAAAGGATAGCAAAAAGACAAACCTTGCTCAGAGCTACAAAAGACAGGAGGTTGTGGAGAGTCATGTCCTGAAGGGATACGACACAGAAAAGAAGATATGGTTAGCATGGCTAAGGACATTGTAACAATTATATGAAACGGCACGAGTAGTTAGTTGGAAGTAGGAGTAGATAGGTACGACTATCGCCCGGTTCAATCCCCTCCCTAGTTTTTTGAACAGGTGTAGAGGTTTATCCCTTACTTCCTGCTTAGGATTGGGCTTCCGGTGTGTTCTAAAGTCTTTTCATTCTCTTTCACTTCCATAAGCCCCCTTGTATCTTAGTGGCATTATCGCCTTGCTTGGGGTGAATTGATTAAAAAAGAACCTGTTGAGATATAAATTAAACGTGAGAGTTGTTTAGGGCGATTCGCGAACCCGGATTTTATTTGTGATTATAATGCTGCTATTGGCTCTGAGTTTAAATCAGACGAAATCTAGCTACGAGCTAACAAGGGAACAGAAACAGTTAATGAAGCACCATTTATTAATGGATGTCCCACATTCTGTTTTGTTCCTTTCTAAGCCTCGTTTCGCATGAATTAAACAATAGCAACTATTGGTATAAAATAAACAGTAAAATCTTTAGTTAATTATTCTACAAAAAAGAACTCTTTGTCAAAGACGACAATGTTGAAATGTCACGTTTATACTGTAAACTATTTCAGTGATGGCATCGGTATGAAGTTCGGATTAAATAAATGTGCACAAGAAATACTGAACATTGCATTCAATAAATACTGAAAATTACATTCAATAAATCTCGATTTTGTCACAAAGAAAATGGAGCAAGGAGTTTATACGTACCTAAGAGTCAGCGAAATGAAGGTAAAAGTAAGAAGAGAATGCTTGAGGCGTGTGCATCTGGTGTTGGATACCAAGTTCAATTCACAAAACAGAACATCAGCTATAAACGGCTTAACCCTCCCCGAGGTTTCAACATCCTTAGCATAGCTGACATTAAGTCAATGGATGTCAAAACGAGAAAACTCATTTTCGATCCCATGCATTATCTTAAGGACGGTGTTAATCGTCTGTATGTGTTCAGCTCCAAAGAGGGCAGAGAAATAGTTCATTCAGAACGCTCTTACAAAAGAAAAAAAAAGAGAAAAAAAAAAGAACAATCGTCTTTCTAATGTAACTAGAAACCACAGAAGCCTGTGTCAAAGAATATGAAATAACCAAGATACTTTATTGCGTGATAAATGAGGCTAACAAATTCAAAAGGGAGGAAAAGTGCAAGTCAGCCATAATCTGCCTACTGTTTAAGGGTTTTTAAAAATACTTTTTAAATTATTTTTATTATTTTTATTACTTTGTTTTTATTATCTACTTTATATTTTTTATTATTGTTTATTATTTATCAAATTATATTTCGATTAAAAATTTTACGGTAAATAAGTTTCATTATCTTTCTTCCAATATTTTAATATGTACTATGTATTTTAGTTAGTATGTACTATGTATTCATATATACCTTTTTAATATGTCTATTTTTAAAGTAAACAATCTAAAATGGAAGGCAAATGTAAATGCAATGGCCCAAATACAGAAATGATGGCGGGATAAGCCTTTTCATGGCTAATACTCTAGCCGTGTCTACAAGTTGATATAGGTAAACCCCATATCCATGTAGCTGCGCAATTCTGGATTAAAAGTTGAAATTGAAGGTTTTATTTTTACTGCACAGGACCAACGTTTGTTAACTAGAAATTACCAAGCACGCCATACTGAATATCTGTTTTGATTCCAAATGCAGATTGTATGAAAACTATTCAGAAGCAATTATCAGGCCGGACGGTATTAGTACCCATTGAATATAAAACTTGGTATAACAGGATGGGCCAATATCTGCATTGGAAAATCTATAAATTTTATGGAAAGGAAACTTTCAAAAATGGGTATAAACTCCACCCTGACACGGTTACAGACAGGACCTGTAAGAATTTTATGGGATTTTACAATACACACAGACAGAACAAACAAAGCTAATCGCCCAGCCATTGTGATCAAAGACCGCAAAAACGGAATGTGCTTTTTTATTGACATGGCACTCCTTGCAGATTGTAATTTATCTTTGAAGATTTTCAAGAAACAAAAGCCATGTAAAATACAGGATCTTGAAATGAAAATCTCAAAATGTGGCTCCTGGGAACATTAATAATTCCAGTTGTAGTTGGAACCCACAGTTTGATTGGAAAACATTCTGATAGACTCATTGAAGGGATTCCTGGTAGCCCATTCCGTAAAGAAGAAAATTGTACTCACAAATACAGCTCACACCTTAGGAAGGACTTTATATATGTAAAATATATGTGTTCTTAGGTTGTTTCTTTTTTTTCTTTTTTTTTT
Organism: Acanthosepion lycidas; assembly: GCA_963932145.1. Classification (NCBI taxonomy): domain Eukaryota; kingdom Metazoa; phylum Mollusca; class Cephalopoda; order Sepiida; family Sepiidae; genus Acanthosepion; species Acanthosepion lycidas. The sequence continues at coordinate 40,958,453 of OZ010596.1, read as the reverse complement.
TTTACGAAAAAAAAAAAAATTAGTGGAAAATGTCACGATGCCATTTCTGACATTAGGTCTCTGGTTAGAAAAGGAAATGTGTATATATTTCCGGAAGGAAATGTGTATGTAAGAGAAATCAAAGAAATAATAATAATAATAATAATAATAATAAACTGGTATGAATTCCACCCTGACACGGTTACAGACATAGGACCTGTAACAATTTTATAGGACTTTACAATACACACAGAGAACAAAGGTAACCGCCCATACATCGTGATCAAAAACCACAAAAACAGAATGTACTTTTTTTATTGACATGGCAGTCAATACAGGCTGTAATGTAGCTTTAAATATCTTCCTAAAACTATCAAAATACAAGGATTTTGAAGTAGAAATTTAAATAATGTGGCACATGAAGCCATCAATATTTCCAGTTCTGGTTGGGGGCTTTAGGTTTTATTGAATAGACTCATTGAATGGATCACCGGCGGCCCATGCCTTAAACAAATGCAACAATTATTCTAACCAACACAGCTTACACTCTAAGAATAATTTTATCTACCTAAAATGTGTATATATTTTAGTTTTCTTTTTTACACAAATTTGCAATGGAAAATGTCATAATGCCATTTCTGACCTTAGGTTTCTGGTTCGGTCCCGGGGGAAATGAGTCTATAACAGAAATCAAAAGAAATGATAATAAATAATAATAAATGCTCTACTGCTCTATGTGGTATGGCTCTCGTGGCTTCTTATCTTATTGAGTGGAGGTGTTAACACGTACCCATTTTGGTCTTGGTGAATTAGGATGGGATACAGTAAAGATACTGTTCAGTAACAAAGTTGTTTGTAAGTTGCCGGCCCATAAGCAGTTGAGCATGTCACCTAGTGGCTGATGAATTTTATCTGTTTATGAGAGGGAGTAATCGGGGAATATTATTACCGGGTTTTCAGAGAGTTTTTTTTTGCTTTTTAAGTTTTCAAGAATAGGGTAGACAAAAGAGACTTGGGAGTCATATATAGATACATAGGTATATAGTATATATTAGGTAGTAGTAACACCATATGAAAATATACACTTTCCTTTTTACTATGAGAGTGACAAAGAAAACTCTCTCTCTCTATCTTCTCTTATTCACATACTTCCTTTTCTTTCCTTCAATTGTTCTTATCCTCGGTAACGGACAGAACCTGGACATAGCTTATGTGGGACAGCGAATGTCATAAAAAATTAATCAATGACAACACGTCCTGCCAAAATTCAAACGGAAAACATGGATGTGTCAGGCCAAATAAAAAGAAGAAAAAATTACATGCGGGGAAATTGGTTTGAGACGCAAAGGTTGGAGATTCATTGGCTGTGAGTCTGACTTGACGTACAACTCCAGAAGAAAAAGTATTATCGTTCACTACCAACCTTCGTGTGATTATTCTATTCAGTAACCTTCCCTAGGTTACAAAACTTACAAATAAATATTTCGAAACCAGATTATGCACCCCAATATTCCTGCACATGAAAAGACAGTGTGTCTGTGATTTGGTTATTTTCAGACAACTAACAAGCCTATTAGTGGTACGAAACTGAATATTTCATAATTTGGTTTTTATATAACTGCGTAACAGAAAAGAAAAGAAAATACTTTGTGCACAAAGGACACTACCAGTTAGGAATTTTGTGGGTGATACACGTACGTGTCTGTGTGCGTGTATGAAAAAGTTCAGTTTATAATTGGAAAGATATCACAATGTCGGGCAGGTTAAGCTTGGCGTTGTCACTTCTACCACATACTAGAAAGAAAAGAAGAGAAAAGTGAAGAAAGACAGGAAGTAGCTCATTTTTTTATAGATGCTTTTGGGTGCCGTCTAACAACTTTTATGGGCACTCTCCAACAACTTTTATGGGCACTCTTAGCAACTTTTATGGGTAGCCTCTAACAAAATTTATGGGTACACTCCAACAACTTTTTGGGGCAATCTCTAACAACTTTTATAGGTGCATTCTAACAAATTTTAAGGTCGCTAACAACTTTTATAGGCACTCTTTAACAACTTTTATGGGTGACTTCTAAGAACTTTCATGGTTCCCCTCTAACAACATTTATGGTCACCCCTCTAACACCATTTATGGGGGCTCTCTAACAACTTTTATGGGGACTCTACAACAACATTTATAAGCACTCTCTAACAGTTTTTATGGGTACCCTCTAACAACATTTATGGGCACTCTCCAACAATTTGTATGGGAACTCTCTAACTACTTTTATGGGCACTCTCCAACGATTTTTATGGGCCGTCTCTAACGACTTTTACAGGCGTTCTCTAACAACTTTTTGGGGCACTCTCCAACCACTTTTATGGACACTCTCTAACAACTTTTAATGGAACTCTTTAACAACTTTTATGGGTAACTTCTAAATACTTTTATGGGTGTACTCTACGAACAACACACATAACCGAATAACTGAATGTCCGAGAAATTTTCACAGACATTCAGGCCGGTAAATGTTTGATATTGTTTATTATAAACAGAGCATTTACTTACATATTTGAATCTATAAAAAGAATGTATAAATATAAAAATGTCTTAAAATAACTGTCGGACTTTGTCCATTTCATAATATATATACGATTTTAAATGTGAATTAAGTTTAAGCGTCTAATGATTTTTTTCTTTTTCTTTCAGATTTAACAGCTTAAGTCTTTGCCAATTTCAACCATGGAAAGATTAAAAATCAAACAACGTGTTAAAGTTATCAAAGCTTATTACGAAAATGAACGTTCAAACAGAATTTGAATGAGAATTTCCCATGTCGCATCATCTCTCGAAACAGTGAAGTCAGTTGGCCACAAAGATCGTGCGACTTGACCCCTTTAGATGTCTTCCTTTCTATGCCAACAAGCCAACAACAATTCAACAGCTGAAGGATGAGACAATAAGGCATATTAGTGAGATCGAAGAGCAACTATGCAGAGACGTAATCAAAAATTTTGACCATCGAGTGAAGGTGTGCCGTCAAATCTTTGGTGGACATTTCGGCGATATTATTCTTCACACATAATTGCCATGACTTAAATAACATGATCCAATAGAGAAATAAATAAATTTTCACCAATAACACTGATTTGTTTACTGTTGACTTTGATCCGTCTTCATGAAACACCTTATATATATATATATATATATATATATATATATATATATATATATATATATATATACTAGCAGAATGGCCCGGCGTTGCCCGTCCTTGATTCAAAAATCGTACGACTCATACAGCAATCGCTATCACTTGACTTAAAATATTTTTGCCCTTCCTTGCCTTTAAAGGAGTGTCCTTTGCCGTGCTGATGTTGCTACATGCCTTACTTCTTGCCTATCTCACACTGCGAATTTTTCTAAGCTCTATACTAAACATTAAATCTGTTAAGAAAAAAGAACTAAACAAAATGAACACAAAACGATCAGCTTTAAAAAAGGACTCATAACTGGAAAAACCGAATGAAAAAAGAATGTTAACAACAAATACTTTTTCACACCCAACCCAGTTCTGTGGAATCAGAATCAACGTTGAGTTTAAGCAAGCGAATGAGCCAATTGGAGTAAAGTGCCATGCAGATTTAAATTTTTCCCACTTATGATGAATGCAGTTATCGATTTTTTTTGCATGCTAACATGCTAGTTAACATTTGTGTCAGTCAGCTGTTGGCTCTCACGCTGGCCAATAGAATCTTCCTGTCTATTCGTGGCAGCCAGCTATAGGCTCTCACTCTTGCCAGTAGAAAATGGCCGCAAAGTACATGAAAACTGCCGTAGAAGCATGAAAAAATCGATTATTTGCACTATCGATGGGAGTTGGGAAATGGAAAGTTGGTCTTGGCCTTCTCGCTAACTTGGAGCATGTGCATGTAAATTTTGGTGCAAATCCGTCGAAAATTGCGGTCGTGCATTCGTTACCCCCCCCACACATCCTGCCTTATATATATATATATATATATATATATGTATATTAGCTCGATAATTGACTGGATTGTTGGTGTTAGTACCTAGTAAGAATCTTCACAAACAAAAAAGAATGGCTTATTATCAGTCCTGGTTAGATCTACACCAAGATCGAGATATCTGAGCTCTGGGTTGAAAATAAAACTTCACGCCCTGAGAAATATTAAGAATGTAACAAACACGAGGTAAACGGCTCTCGACAGAGACAAGACAACAGTAAACCAATTGACTAGAGATTGTCGCCAACGACGAAGCGGAAAAGACGAACCTATTTTCGAATTGTCGGTGATGTTATAAAAATCAGATAAGGTTATGAAATTATTTACATGAGGTCTATTGACCTCATCTATCGTTACTGCTATTGCAACGTTTCGACCATTGTACTTTTCGGCTTTCGTCAGGTGCTTGTCGATCCAGGTAACCTACAGCGAATTTTGGTTTGAACACGATTTACTCTATGCGGCTAGATTGTTCTCATTCCCCAGCCCATGTCTAAGGGAGAAAACTCGTCTAGTTAGTATTTAGCATTGCTCAGTTATTTGTGTCCATTGAGGACAAAGATGAGGATATTAGTCTGAATGTAAATAATGATAATACCTCATCCTACAAATTCAGATATAAACATGGTTATGAAATATTCAGGTCTGGATACCGGCTTTCAACGAAGGTGGAACAGAAAGACGGTGGTAATACTGTTATAAGAACACTCGGAACTGGACAAAACAGAAAAATGGATTTTACATATCGTAAGGAAATCTTGAAAATTTTTGTTTAGAAATTCTAAGGTTTCTTTTTAAAGTAACGTTACTCTATAAAAGAATGTTATCAAAGTTGCCATATAAAAATAAATAAAAAAAAAAGCCGTAATATGATAGCAAAGAAATGCATTTCGTCTAGAAAAGTAAAGAAAAGCAAACCACAAAAAGACCATTTGTAAAGACATTTTCTATAAGTAAAGAATTACTTACGGGCGTAAGACTAACAGAATCTTCACTGCTGATCAAAGACGATATCTCTATTCAGAAGAACAGGTAAATGTGGACAATCAATGTCTGCAATTTGAAATAATCATTTCAATATCAACCGAGACATATGTACACTCCTATTCGCGCCCATCACCTACACACAAAAAACAGAAAAACAAGAAAAACTTCTAAAACAAAAGGTGGGGTATGTCGTGTAGAAATAAATCGGACGTTTTAATGTTTATGGAGAAATGTTCCAGAATATTGCAACATTTCATTCAGGTTTCAATTACTTATAATTTATTTCATTATTTTCATATTATTAAATATCCCACATCCAAATAATAAACTTTATAGAGAAAAATATACTCAAGAAAGTTTAAAAGACTTATCTTAGGACCAACTTTCGAAGATACACCGCGCAGGAGATTTTGTGATCATTTTCTTTTTTTTAAAAATCAATTCACTCCAAGCAACGCGATAATACCACGATGATGCAAGTTGTGAAAGTGAAGGAAAAGACTTTAGAAAAAAAAAAAAAAAAAAAATCAGAAACCCAATCCTAAACAGGAAACAAGGGATAAAGCTTTTTTCCTTTTCAAAAGACCGAGGAGTAGTGTAAACCGGACGACAGGAGGAATAATATATACACTTAGACGAGCGGTATATCTACGAAACTTGAAATCGGTCGTAAGATAAATCTTTTGAATTTTTCTTTGCCTTGCCAGCTGCTGCCCTATTTTTGATATTGATCACATACTTTTCAAAAATCTGTTCGCTTTTAAACGCGATGCATTTCGTAATTTATGGGTTTTTGTTAAGCAGAATACGTTTTTTGTTATTAGTATTATTACAGAATATATATATATATATATATATATATATATATATATATATATATATATATATATATATATATATATAAAATGATATATAGAGGGTGCAACAGAAATATGTACCGCATATAACTCCCAAAAATTCCTCCCACATAATGGTAAGACATTACCGCGATGAAGACATGATTGTTACCGATATCTTACCATGTTTTTTCGCTACACAGTTCTAATCCTGTTTCAAAAATGGAAGCTGAAAGCTCCGAATTTAATTTTGTAGTAAATGTATTAGAATTACTTACAGTAAGTAAAATTATTTTTCCATATCAAGTATAAGTATGTATATTACAATTTTCAAAATTTTTATATTTACATATTATTTAAGTAAAATTTATGACAATTATAAATATTATTAAAAATAGCTGATTCATTTCTCTGATTTGGTAAACTTTATTATTTATTTATTTATTTATTTTTTTATAAACTTAGTAATATATAGTTTCACATATATGTACAAAGGACATGAGTCATTCAATGGCCTACATCTTATAGCTTTTCATCATAATCATTTACTTCTTTTAAAAAGAAATATAGTCTATTAAAACTAACAGTGAAAATATTTTAAAGTTGTATTTAAAATTGTAGTTAAATAAAACGAATTCTAACCTAAACATCTTTAAAATTGTAATTAAATAAAACGTATTCTAACCTAAAGACCTCCCTCTAAGTATTACAAGCTCTTAAAAGAATCCAATAAAACACCTGCAGTAAAATGAAATTCATATGAAAAGCTAGAAGATGTAAGCCATCGAATGACCCATGTCCTTTGTACTTACATGAGAAACAATATATTACTAGGATTATATAAAAAATAAAAGTTTACTAAATCAGTGAAATAATTAATTTCACTGATTTAGTAAACTTTTATTTTTGCCGTCATTGTCATAAATCTTACTGAAATAATATTTAAATATCTCTCTCTTTGTGCAGCTCTGTTCTCCTGTGATGTGTGCAGTCTGTGGCATCACCTCTAACATTCTGAGGGTACACGGTTGACGTTTCTCTGGTTGCTGTTTCCGACTGGTAGTTAGGAGCCCTAACTCTTGCGTAGCGTCTTGAGCGGCCGCTCTGATCAACAGTTGTATAATACCGGGGTGTTTGTAGTACCATGTCGCGCATGGAAAGGTGTCCCTGCAGTCACCTCCGGTGGGCAACCCTGAGGCCACATTTTGATGCAGGTGTGCCAACTCCTCTCTGCCCACATCACGGTCATAACTGTCTGCTTCTTTTACTTCGGGCCTTCTCATCTTCCAACGTAAATTCAACATGACTTACAAAGACCGAAAAAGTATGTCTCGCACCTCTCGCCTGTGGAACTTCCTTCCCTATTCTAGTTTTCCTGAGAGCTATAATTTCCAGCTATTCAAATGTAATGTCAATCAACATCTCCAGTTGACTTGATCTATCCACTACCTTTCTCCACATCCTTTCTTCTTTCACTCCTATCTGATCTTGCTCCAAGTTTTCTGTAACACCTTGCGTCCTAGTGGCTTCCTGCCTTGCTTGGGGTGAAACGCTTAAAAAAAAAAAAGAAAAAAAAGAAAAGAAAAAAGTTACCTAATAATATACATACTTATACTTGATGTGAAAATAATTCTACATACTGTAAGGGATTCTAATACATTTACTTGTTCTTAAAAGAAATATAGTATATTAAAAATTAAAAGTGAAAATATTTTTCAATCGTAGTTAAATAAAACGTAACCTAAACACCCCCCCCAAAATCTTTAAATATACAAATAGAAAAAAATGCCGTAAGAATTTTTGCCGTTAACAATAAAATTTTAAAAAATCCAGACGACATGCATTTACCGGATGTCAGATTTCATTGAAAAATACATCCCTACCCCTATCAAAACGTAACTAATAACGGATACATCAAAATACAGCGATAATGAACACGCAAACACCCCTTGTCTGGTTGAATAGATTTCTGTATCCTTGGAAACGTGAATTATGATTTTTGCTATGTCTTTAAAACCCAGTAATTTTAAAAGTTACTCCAAAATTCGCTTGAGGATGAAATGGAACTAATGTCTTTAATTTAATTACAAAATTAAATTCGGAGTTTTCAGCTTCCATTTTTGAAACATGGTTAGAGCTGTGTAGCGAAAAAAACATATTTTAAATCAATTAATTCATAATATATATATATATATATGTGTGTGTGTGTGTGTGTGTGTGTGTGTGTGTGTGTGCAGAGTGTAACACCAAATTGTCTAAATCGTGTAACAGCAAATTGTCCAATTGCTAGATTAAGCTTTGAACAGTTGTATTTTAGAAATGGTTAAAGATATCTTACTGGAATTTTACCTAGGTTTTTATGACACTATTGGATTCGACTTTCAGCAATAAGAATGTATGTCTTAAATTCTCTCACACACGCTAAACCCTTGCGTTCTGGTGGTTTTATTGTTTGGGCTGAAATGCCTTTAAAAATGTTTCTTTTATTTTTGATTCTCCAACCTAAAACCCAGACAAACTCTTATCCCAAATTGAGTGTCAAAATCCAATGAAGAATCTGCAATGTTATCAGTTCTGACCTGGCATCTCGGCTTCGTTTATTTTCCGACCGGCGTAACGTAACTTCCAGAGCCTTTACAAATATTTTCATTGCAATTTTTCTGATGAACATTGCCCTTTTGTACCTCCACTTCACGAATTTAAGCGCAGCACTAGATTGGCGGGAAGATCCCCCGCATTTTACTTTTGAAATTGCTAGATTGCTAGAAGTAAACCGTAAGTTCTATTATAATAGTTTCTTCTCTCGTACTTATCACCTGTAAAACTCTCATCTGGCTTCTTTCAAGTCAACTACGATCATCACAAATTTAAATGCAACATTACTTATCCCCCATCTCCTTGAATCCTATTTTTTATTCTCCTAATTGACGTTTTCTCAGGTTCCTTCACTTTCAGTAACCCCCTTGCATCTTAGTGGCTTTATCGCCTTGCTTGGGGTGAAATGTTTAAGAAAAATGCCCTAATATAAGACAGTTTTACTCCTCGTTTTCATTGATCTGAACTCCATCTGCTAGAAAGCACTCAAGTGACGAATGAGCCATTTCGACACGGCCCTGCGATGACCACTGGTTAGCTCACTGAATAGTAAATTCTTTGGTAGACGATTTGCATCCATTTTGGTCATGTGTCATACACACCTGAGATTTGTTCGGTGGAGCATAACCTTCATACTTGTGAATTCTTTTCGAACATAGATGATATTTACGTTAGTCACTTCAGTTCACATTGAAAATGGTGTGCAGGCAGCGTTAATAAAACATTCGTGCATAGCTCACAGTTGTATGTAACGTATGCTTTCTAATTATATAGAAGGTTGGTGGTGGGCGTGCCAGATATTGTTGATTTGTTTAGTGGCATATCAACCATTCTGAGTTACTTAATGCCGACATCTAAATATTTTTACGTATTTTTTTGAGATAATAATACATTTAGCAATACAAGTCTTGCTAATTAACCCATAGTTGGGAGAGGAGAAGTGGATTCATACGTTTCACAAGGGTGTATGGACGTAAGTGATAAGGAGACACGGTGGAGTAATGGATAGAAGTTCGGACTGAGGAATCGGAGAGCTGAGTTCGAATTCCAGTCGGATCCATTATATTCGTTTCCGAGCCTTGGTAAAGGTATGAATCCCCTTCTTACGTATCTTGGGAAAGGTATGAATCCGCTTTTTCTGTCCGGCTATGAGTAAAATAGCAGGACAGACTATACCTTCTACGAGAAGGTAACTCTGAATTCAAAACCAGCTCCGTCAGGCTATATAACACCACTTCTACTGCGGCTGCAGTTCATTTGGTTCCGCTATGGAACATGTTGTGTACCACATTCTCCATAGGGTTACTCCTGGAACATCAGGGTCGTAGGAGTACCAGCGTGATATAATATAAAGAATCTAACCAGAATTGGCATTCAGCTCTCTGATTAAAATACCGAGCGATTATCACTTACGCCACCCACAAATGCAGGCTTACAGCACATGGTATTCTCAAGCGGTCACCCATTTAGGATTTGACCAGGCTCGACGTTGCTTAACTTCGGTGATCACACGGCAAACCTTATTTCAACGTGATGTAGCCGCGTTATTGTTGAAAAATATATAATCTGTGTTCTTGCTAACATAGACACGTTGCACAGTGAAAAAAGTTTATATATTAAATTAAAATTATTGCGTATGTGTACGCGTGTGTATATGAGAGAGAGAGAGAGAGAGAGAGAGAGAGAGAGAGAGAGAGAGATTTAAGATATAACTAAAATATATCTGTAAAAGGTGAATATGAATAAAGAGAAAAGGAAAATCATTTGCCTTGATAAAATCAATCGGAGGACGAAACGCGTCGGCTAAGATAATTTTTTTCATTTAGAATTTATGCGCAAGGGAATTTTTAATGCATTATATACGTAATATAAAAACGTCATACCGGCCGCTATGGCGTTCAGTTCTTACGAAGAGCGATATATATATATATATATATATATATATATATATATATATATATATACATATATATATATATATCCATTTTACTTTTATTCTGTACAAGTCCCAAGAGCCACTCAAGTAGAGGGCTACAAAATAAGAGGCACAGTTTATACGTGGGGAAGATAACGGTTAACTCTAAACTTGAACAGGTTAAGATTGTAGTGATCAGGGAAGTGTTCTTTTGGGGGTCGGTGGCACAGAGGAAGCTGCTGCTCGAGTGTAACTTACGTCTCACCGATGCAATATGAAGGGAATGAATGTGGTTCGCAGCAATGTGCGTGGCATGTCGGATCTTTTCTGTGAATGTTACAACTGGGGAACAAAGGAATTTAGTTTCTTTGAACACTTTCCATTGAAATAGCGATAGAGCAGCGAGAGGCTTGTGAGGTTTCGTCTGTGAGGAAGTGGTTATAGGGAGGAAGATAATTCATCACCCACAAGGACGCAGTGACACTTTGAGACTCTATCGAGACTGGAAAGTGAAAAGTTGGTGCCCTCTGTCCATATTTGGCAGCAGTACACCGTTTTGGTTCTTATCTGGCTCTTATAAAGGTAGAGTGTTGCGGATGTGTGTTGGAGAGGAATAGAAGGTTTGAATTATCAGAAGGCTTAAAATTGTGTGTGTTCAATAATCTTCCATCCACAACAATTAATACAAGACATAGAAAAATTATTCAAAAACATAACGTATTGTTTCAAAACGTAACAATTGAATTTATTAAGTATTTGATGTACAAGCATAAGAGCTGAAGGTGTGATAGAGTTACGTCTCTTAGACTTGGAAATATTTGTATTTGAGCTCATAAAGTGAAAGTAATTATTAAACTGTAGTTTAGAAGAATAAAGTTCCTTTAGCATGCTTGGAATTGTGTATTGTACAAGTTGTTAAAAGTTCAGAAGTGATTTCAGAGTTCGTACTTGCGTGAATGTTGGTAATGGTCTTTAACGTCTGACTACATTAGTCAAGACGGGAATTCTTGAAGATTACATCATGGCAGCAAGGAATGAGACGCGCGAGAGAGTTTACACGTGTTTTGTTTTTATAATTTTGTTGTATCACGTGGGAGGCTCAGAACGAAAATGCGGGAAATTTCATTCCTCGCGTGCAGGATATCTGATTGGTTGTAACTGACCAATCAGCAAGCTAGATTGAAGGTGATTAACCAATGAATGCTTGTCATATATTCACTTACAGAGAATAGTTTATTTACCCATGCAGGGGTGACTGGCTGACGTGAAAGATTCCACAAGAGGATAGCAGGATGAGTCGAGTACTTACTGGAGCGATAAAGAGAACTGACCATTTTTCCTGCATCTTTAGTGATGGATCGTATGTCCGAGTTCCACTTGAGGTCTGGGTTGAGGTCTCAGTAGGCACTCAAGGCACAAGGCCTCCATGAGAGAACACCCGCTCAATGCGATCGGTGAAAATTTAGGGTTTGCTCGGTGATGATGGAACAATACATATTTGATTTTCGAGGTATTTAATGTAACCAGCCATCCCCCCCCCCCCAAACTGAGCTGTTAGAGCTTGCTCAGAGAAAAGATCAGCTACCAAGCTCTGGACATTTAGAGTTCGGGAGCCTATATAGAAGATAAACATTTTCATTACTAACGCGCTATGCCCCAATGGTCTAAATAAAGGGGTCGAATCGAAATTCCAACGTATATCACCTGAAGAAGGTCGAAGCCTACAACGGCTGAAACGTCGTTAATATAACAATAATTATGAGGTCAACAGTCCGAACAATGTAAATAGTGCAAATATAGTGTTATCACACACACACACACACACACATACATATATATTGAGTGTAACAGCAAAATTGTTCAACGTTGGACAAAACTTTGACCCGTTGTAACTAAGAAATGCTTAATGATATATTACTGGAATGCTCTCTCTCTCTCCTCCCTCTCTCTCTCTCTCTCTCTCTCTCTCTCTCACACACACACACACACACACACATATATATATATATATATATATACATATATATGTATATATAATGAAATGGACTAAATCCGACAATTATTTTAATGCATTTATTGTTTATACGTTATTTTTATAGATACAAATATTTAAGTAAATGGTCTGTTTATAATAAACAGTATTAACAACATTTACCGGCCTGAATGTCTGATAAATTTCATAGAAAATATGTGTTCTCCGACAAGAATCAATCTTGTATCCTACATAGAACCGTCATTTGGCTTGACGTGCTATAGCATTTAGCTACAGAGGAAGCGTCTGGTTAGCATGGTCTTTCAGGCCGGTAAATGTTGTTAATGCAGTTTATTATAAACAGAGTATTTACGTAAATATTTGTATCTATAAAAATAATGTATAAACAATATATATATATATATATATATATATATATATATATATATATATATATATATATATATATAAAGAAATATACATAATTTCGTACATTATTTGTAAAACTTAACTTCGACTTTCATTGGGCAATTGATGTAAGGTATTATGCATATTTCTTAATATATATATTAAATAGTTCTGTATTTATCTTGTTATATATGTATCTGTATACGATCGCTCGCTCTTACATATATATATATATATATATATATATATATATATATATTAAGCATTACTCTTCAAGTATGAATTGAGTTCTCCGAGCCGCTGTATAGA
>OZ010596.1:40877947-40940447 GCA_963932145.1 Acanthosepion lycidas | reverse complement strand
CAGGAAGAAATTAACCAAATACGCAAACATTAGATTTATGTCGGTAGGTCTTTTGGGTCGGGATGAGAACTTTTAAGGACGCCTCTCGCCTTTCTCGGTAGATAAATATAGATGAAAAACTACTTAAAAGCAGTAAACTAGCTTTTGTTTGTGTATCGCCGTATATCATGTATATCGTTATTTTGATAGACATAAGTATACAGAGGGTCACAGAAATAAATATACACCGACTGGAGATAAGTAAAAATGGGTTACACCCTGTGAATCTTTCATGTATGGAGCACTGAAACCCTTTAAAAAATATTTAAATCAGGAAAGACAACGATTTCAATTCTTATTCTGTCTCTTTTGTTATTTTCAAATCGTTCGGTCGCTTTGTTTTAAATCCTATTTTGTCTGTTTTAAATCGCTTTATTTGGTTTTAATCATCTAACATAAATTTGCGTAAAGCTAAAATTTGTCTATATATCAGTAGAACAAAAACGGCAGTCCGTACCTCAAATATACATACAGAGTATGATCTACCCACCTCCCATGTGATTTTCAACGTTGGGTTACCATTGGCTAACCTCATAATTGCACTGACCATTGTCACGCTGGGGTTGGTATTCTACTCACCCTTCCGCTTTTAATGCAATGAGGAAAAATTCTGCCACAGGATTGGAACTCTTGACAACCCTCAAAGTGCACTGCCCGAACACCGAAGAGAGCTGAAGTACAAATATTACACTTTCACTCCAGCAGATGCATAAATATGTAGAAAGCTTATTCTTCATACACATATATATATATACATACATACACACACACACACACACACACACATATATATATATATATAGATAGATAGATAGTAAATGGCCATTCTTAGTACTATAAATATATATCACCTCTGGGTGCTGACTTGGATGTCCACTTTTATATTTACATATGCTCTATCCCTATCCTAAATAAAACAATTTTTAGTCTTACGGTATGCAATATATATATATACATGGAACCTTAAAGTGGTCTGTTTTTATTTAAATTATTTGCTCTGGATTCACATTGAGCTCTCTGGACTTTATCCTCCTTGGGTTTACCCATACGGATTACCTAATTTTTCATAAACTATATATATATATATATATATATATATATATATAAAGATATGTTTGGTGGTACAAAATTTTATTACTGCGATGAACAGACAAAAATTAGTTTTATTATTACCACTCATGATAATAAAAAGTAAAAATGAAAAACGGGCTAGCTAACCGGTTTCGTACCTCGCTCAACAGAACTAAATCGAAGTAAATAGAGCAAATTATATAATAAAAAAATACAATGGTCAAAGTTTATTGGTGAGAAGAAGAAAAAAAATTTAAATGGTAATTAGTTGGAGGCCTAATATAAAGTCCTTCTGGGGGCTTCAATGATAGAATATAGATGGCCTCCAACACTTTTATGTGGTAATTTGAGTGGGACTTGCTAAGGATGGTAAAAACGTCCAAGGTATTTATTCTAAAAAAAAAACAAAAAAAAAAACAATTCTGGCACAAGGCCGAAAAAGGGTATGGGTTGAGGCTGGTCTTCACTAACTATCTTATACCTAGCTAATCCGATTCACGACCTATTCACTCATTACACTTCGCCCATTCACCACAAAAACTTGTCCATTACCAATCAGTCCTTCATACACCATAATACCGCATCCTCTCAAGGGGGGCCTACAAAACGCGCCCCATGCCATAAAAATTTAATGATAATAAATAATTATATTTAAAATTCTATGATGAAAAATGAGAGGGGAGGGAATGAACCCCAAAATAAAATAAACATAGACATATAGTGAACTAAACATAACTGATGTTAGTAGGGCCCATCCAACCATCAAAATGAGAGGCCGTTGTATTCTGCTCATTGGACAAAATCAAGAAGCTCCCTCGCTAAGGGAGTGGGAAAAGTGAAAATATAAACGGACATGGGAAATAAAAAGCTGACCCAGTCGAGATGAAAAAAGGGCCAAAACAAACTGGCGAGGTTGGGAATCTCAACTTGGATCATAACCAAAGAGGCTGCTGGAAACATGCTAGGAAAATTTACTCACATTAACTAGGTGCACAAAGCTCGTCTAACCTAATCAAAAAGAGGGCTCCACAGGAAACCACCCCGATGTGACGTAGGCTGACCTAAAAGAGAAAATCAAGGCTAGCCCCGTTCAAACGAACCAAGCTCGCCTCAGTCACCCACCTTTCGCTGAAGACTGTCGATGCAAGCGTTTTCTATCAGTTCTAATCTTCATCTTGAGCTGATGCTCAAAGAATCGGATCAGATCCTGATCAGAAAGACGTTTGCCTCGCAAGACTTCCTCCTGTCGCGTCGTCGAAATCACCATTCGGGCCGTGGCCAGCAGCGTCAGAAACACCATTCGTTTCACCCCGGAATACGGGGGCAACACATTGTCACACGCGTATGCGCGATCAATGAGGACGAGCTTTTTGGGAGCGAGACGAGCCAACAACTTGCCAACATGGTCCCATAAGGAGTGGACCCGGGGACAATGGTAGAAGGCGTGCGAAGCCGTTTCTTCTAAACCAAGGCCACACTGTTCACAGTCTGGCAAATCCGCCAAGCCGCATATGAAGACCTTGTCATTGAGGGGTAGCCGATTCCGAGCCAATCGCCAGGTAAGCGAAAACTCAGGGTTACTGAGATAATCCGCCCCTAGCACCCAAAACCAGAAAGAGTGAAACTCCACCTTCGACAAGCCGAGCCGCTCACGTAGAGAATCATTCGCGACCCTCTCCACTAGAAAACGATAGAAGACCCTCCTAGGCCGTGAAAGGTAACTGGACCGAGGAATGATCGTCAAAGCGTACCGACACTCGTGAAGGAAATCCGATTGATCCCGGTGTCTACGACGGCGCTCAACGAGCGAGATGGGGGGACTGATAGTAAGGAAAGGGAACGCGTCCCTAACAATCCCCTCCATAATCGGCGTAGGAAAGTCAACGTTGAAGCGAGTTTGTGGCTCGCCAAGTGTAGCATTCCCAGCCTCCCATGACACGGTTGTTGTGCACAGACTCGTCCGTCGACCCGATTCCCGCATCCCCTCCATTTTATGGAGGATATCGAGCAGGTTCCTATGGCCGTCACAGAGAGGAAGTACGGACAATCGATAAAGGACAATCGGGAAAACGTAAGTGGCACACGCCTCCGACCTGCGCTTCACGGACAACCTTCGTCGACGCCAAGTCTGACCGGCCGTTTTTTGCTCGTACTTCAGACCAATTTTTCTCCAGCTGGAGGTTGGGTTCAAACCACACTCCAAGAATGCGGACAGGACCGTCCGTCCAACTGCAAGCCGGACAACTTGTCGCGGTTAATCTTGGCCCCTGTCACCTTTTCGTACCAATCAAGCGCCTTCAGTACTGCCTCAATGTCGCTGCGTGACGACACGAAAGCAGATACGTCATCAGCATACGCAGAAACCCTAGCTCGAGCCCCTCCAGGAACGGCGATTCTGCGTAGGGCCGGACTGCACGCCCTGTTCCTCAGCCAGCGAAGGAGAGGCTCCAACGCCAAAGCATAAAGTAGGGGCGACAGTGGACAACCCTGACGATCCGACCTAGACAGCGCAAAATCACCCGACAGCTTTTCGTTTACCTGTATCACAGCACTGGGGGAGCGATACAGGAGGCTAAACCAGCGGCAGAAGTCGGGTGCGAATCCGAGGGCCTGCAGGACAGCAGCAAGGTAGCGATGATCAACTCTATCTAATGTCTTGGACTGATCAAAATTGATCAACGCGGCCTCATCGTCGTCTTTCACACCCTCTATGATCGTGCGGATCAGATGCAGGTAGCTCTGAATTGTTCGGCCCCACACAAAACAAGTCTGCTCAAGACTCAATAGAGACTCGGCAACTGACTGCAAATGCTCCTGTAGGATCTTGGCCTAAATCTTTAACTCTGTGTTTAGCAGAGTTATAGGCCTATAATCATCTAGTTTTCCACCAACACCGTTGCCCTTTTTCAACAGCGTGATCAAACCCCTAAAGAACCGGTCGAGGAGGGACACCTGCCGGAACCAGTTGTTGAACACGACAGTCAAAATCGGGACAAAAATGTGCGACAGTCTCAAGTACAATTCATAGGGCAAACCATCCAGACCGGGCGACTTGCCTTTGCCGACCTTCTTCAATGCCGCGTAGACCTCGCCGTCCGTCATCTCTCCCTCGCAGCTAGCCGCTTTAGTCGGCGAAAGCCGAGGAAAGTCAGCCAAATAGCTGCGAAACTCGTCCTCACGAAGACCAGGCTCCTTGGTAAAGTGGCTCTCGAAATGCCGCCGAAACGCCTCGCACATGTTGTCAGTGGGCCGAAGAGTATGCCCCTCCGGGGTTTTGACTTCACGAATGTAACTATCGGAACCTCGACGGATCTCTTCCTTACGCAAATCTGAGCCCATGTTCACAGATTCGGAAGACATCTTGCTTAACATATGTCTAATGACTTGGCCCATGTAGCGCTCGCTATTCGAATGTTCACGGCCTACCTAGCTAAAGCTATCTCTAGGGGATCCCTTCCAGCCACCGCCCGGGAAAGACTAGCCTTAACCGTCTTCACCTTATCAGCTCTATCTAGGGCGAGCCGTTTGCTGAAATCCGTGGTGAAAGACCAATTCCTACACTTATATCTATCCCACCCCTTATTCCCGATAACCGCCTCCACTAGCTCCCGCTGCACTAACCTAGTTAGCTGCTCCTGGAAGTCCCACCTGTCCAGTAAGGACAGATTGAACTTCCAGTACCCAGCCATTCTAGGCCGACGATCTAACGCCATCCGGGCACAAACGTGGAACAATCTAACAAGTCTACGTCGGCTCTTCTAACTAACATTATGTCAAGGTAGCTAACCACCTTGACACAAGGCCAACTAAAAGCCCACATCCACATCCCCCCCGAGGTGATTGACCCGGTATCTATCAACGAGACCAAATTCATTGATCAGATCATCCAAGCTATTATCACCCCTTCTCCCGCTAGCACTCCGCCCTCGATCTAACTTGGGGCCCAGGATGGCATCCAGTCCCCCATTAAGACTAAGCGCGTTGACTCCACCAGGAACGGCCCCAACTGCCGAAAAAACGAGACCCGCTTCTCCTGGTCGTTGGGCGCATAAACCGCAACGACTCGGAACAAAACACTTTTCACGGCAATATCGACCACAATCAACCGGCCCTCGGCATCGGTATGCACAAGGTCCATCTTCGCATCAAGGGTACGCTTCACCTGCATATGCTGAATAGACGACAAAGTCGTTAGAAGGCACACACGCATCGACGCTACAAATAACATCCACGCCGAAAGACAAGATATCCCGGAGCAGGCAGGCAGGCAGGCAGGCAGGCAGGCAGCCTTACTCCGATCCCTCAAGCCCTTCACATTCAGAGTGGCTAACTTGATTGACATCTTTTACGCCTGAAAGTAGAAAAGTAAGAATTAACCTACTCACATACCGGTCAGTAAGGACCCCGACGGATTGTCGTAGGCTCCGTATTCCAAACTCCGTCGTCATTCGACCATCTAGGACAATGCCGCCAACGTCCGTAACGGTACATTTATTTTAACAAACCTATATAAAGAGGGATGGAGCAAAACAGGGACCCTCCTGGCACAAAAATGCCTAAGTTTCTTCAAATTGGAATTGTCCAGCTCAAACATCCTAATGTTTGGGTATGCTTCTTTTGCTTCAGATAAATGGCTCCATAATCTTAAGTAAGCCCCCGTATCCCTCACGCAGGTGATTACCCCCGGGGCGTGGGGAAAATTACGAGGGTCCTCCACTGATTTGCCCTCTATCTTGTCCAACTTGATTAGAAGTCCTAAGAGGGCCTTTTTTTGTTTTGATAGGCCCTTTTTAACTTCTTCCTTGTCTACCTTACATATGGCTTCTGGCCTGGGAACATTTTCTTCTTCTCCCTTGAGTGGGGGGAGGGGAAGAAGTGGACGTGTGTAGATACTGAACTGAGAGAAGAAGTTGAGGGAGAGGAGGATAGAGCACGGGAAGGAGAAGTAGGGAGGCTCCTAGCTTTGCGCGAGACACTGGCTTCTTTTGGCGAAGCAGGGACGGAGAGTGACCTGGTTTTGTCCATGTCGCTCTCCGCCCTACTACGGCCAGAGTGACTTTGCTGTGGTTCGTCTTCCTCCTCTTCCTCTCTGCTCCTTTTCAACGATGCTGCACGAGGTGGAGGCATTTTGTCCACATCCATTGGTGTGTCTGTCTTCTGTTGCTGTTTTTGCTGTTGATTTTGCTGTTGTTGTTGTCGCTGTTGTTTTTGGCGCGGCTGTTTTGGCTGCACCTCCTTTGGTGTCTGCACCTCCTTTTGTGGCTGCTTTTCTAGCTGCTTTTCTGGCCGCTCATGCGGTGTTGATTGCCTCTTTGGCCGAGGCACATCTTTTTGTGAAGGAGACGAAACGTTTGTTGATTTTCGACTCCTCACCTCCTTCCAGACCCCACCCGTCGTCATTGAGGATGTTCCCTCCTGCGTTGCTACTCCTGCTGCTGCTGTTGTTGTTGCTTTCGTTGCTGGACGAGGTGGAGCTTGTATACGTTTACCGGGGCACTCCTTCGCCATGTTCCCCGAAGCTCCACATGACCAACAACACCGTCTACTGCCCTCCATTACTACCAACATTTGTCTCGACAGACCAATATATTTGATATTTCTTGGAAGTTCTTCCTGTTCAAGGTTATGTATAGCTCCATACCTCCAGTCGCTATATTCGCTTTACTCATGAGGGCCTTTGCTTCACTAACTTCGTCGTATTTTGTGAAAAAGGCCCCCATTCTATCCTCCGAGATATCCACGGGCACCCAATGGATAGTAACCTTTGTCCTACGGGTGCCCATGTACTCTGTCTGCATGCGTAAGTTTTTCGTGTTCAAAACACTTCCCGCTAGTTCCTTTGCTTGTTGTTCCGTCGGTAAAAGGATATTCCATAAGACGTTCGTCCTCCTCGCTAATACTTTGGGAGTGATATTTAAAGCCTTCAATGCTTCTTCCGTGTTTTCCCTGCTGACTCCAATTAATTTCCGCGTTTTAACATCGGAAGTCAGCAGGGATATTGTCCGCGAGCTTACGGTATCTAGATCCTCGGGTATGGTAAGGAATCCATTACTTTTAAATGATTCTTCAAATGTTTCCCTTTGCTCAACATAGAATGCTGCATCTTTTTTTAGTGGCCCATTTTTCTTCCAGACCGTTTTAGCTGGTGACACCGGTTTTGGACACGGTGTATTGGCATTGTCATTGTTGTCAGCCATGATGGTTAAAAAAAAACAAACACCACGACCGAAAGAATAAGTGGTTTCTTTTTGCTTTTTTTCTTTTATAAATTTATTTAACAATAAACGCAAAACAAAACAGTGAAGAACAAACAAAAATAAGCCAAAACAAGAACGTGGAAAACCAAAGACAATAAACAAAGCAAATATGAAAAAGAATAGAAAAAAAAACGGGGGAGGGTAAAAAAAAATACGAAGAAATGAAAATAAACAGCAAAAGAAAATCCACAAGTATATATCTCGACAAAACTAAAAAAGGACAAACTGAAAAATTCAAAAAGGTTTCAACAAATTCAAATCAAAAACTTAACAGTTCAAGCGTAATCAAACAATCATGCTGGACCAACACACGTCAAAGAAAGCCAGTCAACACACTGTGGTAAAAGCGTCCGCACTAAAACTAACAGCACAATTATGGCTATTTATAAAGTGTTCTGTGATGAAAAACCCGTGCGTATTGGTCAAAATGTCCGAAGGAGTGTACTTCTTGTTTCGGATTTTGGCTGGAACGTGTTGTTTTATTCTAACATCTAGCCTTTGCGTCGTTCTCTCTATGAATCATTTCTGTTAATTCACCCAACAAAATATAAAGTTACTTATCGCAAATATTAATACACCCCGAGAAATTAAATTTTAAATGAATGTTTGTTTTTTATAAATTTTGGGTACTCTTTGAAATTATAAATTTTACTCAAAATTTGTTTAGCTTGTCTTGCAACAACTCTTAACAAAATAAAATCTGTTTTTGACTTGTTTATCGGGGTAAGCGTAAATGTAGACCCTCAGTTAAAAACAGCGCTTCTGAGTCGCGCACATTTGGGGCGATCGCTAGGTCAACCCAACCTAAGTGCAATGGAAGGTCCTCGACTGAAAGAATTTGGTGTGAATTTAGTAAATATAAGTTCTTTTTTATTTTGTGGGGAATTAACAGAAAAGATCCGTTTTAGGCTGGTGGCCCACTAGTCCTACGCAGGAGTGAGGCCTTTAAGCTAGTAATTGAATCAAATGTACTTCATTTTTTTAAAGAGTAAAGTCGAAAAAAATCATTGCTGCTTTCTAACCTGGATCATAGGTCCTTTTAATTTTAGATCGGATGGCCAATTAGCTCTTCTCAGGAACTAGCTTAAGAGTCCGCACGGAATTCGTCTTCTAAGCTAGTATATATGTATGTATATATATATATTAGGAGTAGATTGGTCGCCTATCGTCAGGTTCACACACCTCCCTGGTCTTTTGAACAAGAGAAGAAGTTTATCATTTGGTTCCCGTTTAGAATTGGGTTTCCGTTTCTTTCTAAATTCTACTTCAACTTTATATGTCTGACATTTTCATCTAAACTCTGAAATTTTATTTGTTATTTCCCCCTCAATTGGAGTAGATAGTAGACATCGTGTTTTTACATTTCATTGAGATTATTACATTTGTCACCTCGTGTCATACCGAACTGTCCTTAAAAATAATACCCGGGCACATGAAACCTGTGGTTTTGTCAGTATTTACATGTATTCACTAACAAGCTCTCAATTTGTTTCAAATTCGAAGTAGGTCTAATTTGTATCCGCTTGCCTGTAGGGGTCGTGATTACGTATTGTGAGAGTGTGGGTGTAAATTTCGTTTCTTTTAAATATCTGGTTAAAAAAATAAATTTAATAATAAATTATTGCCGAGTAATGAGAACTTAGTAAAAACTTTGAAATTGTGAGAATGATTTCAGGAATTTGTCCCACGACAATTACGGATGCGTAACGTTTAGCTTGGTCGGTGACTTCATTAGAAATTCACTTCATGTAGAGATCGAGACACAGTTGATCAGCCTGGGTGACATATGAGGCACATCGGCTCTACAACAGTAAGCATAAGTTCATTCGCATTGTGCTCATGTGAACGTCGTGGCCAAAGGATAGTTTATTTCAGATAAGAATAAAGACAAGCGCAAGACCATGCGAAAGGAAGGATTGTTGAACCGATGGAGATGGGGCAGATTGTTTCTTGCTTGGGGTGATATTGAAAAGACGCACAGTACATAAATAGGTAATTCGTGCATGCGCACACACTGACGGAAGTTGATACAAGTTCGAGTAATAAAATGATCACGAAAAATTACTACGGTTCAGTTTCTAAATTTAAGTAAAAATCTACGAAAATTATCCTAGGATCAGAAGTTTAAATTCAGTAGCGGACTGGTCAGTGTGTTAGCTTGCTCGATGACAAGTGTACACCTGATGGATTGCCCCCCACCCTATATCAAATAAAAATGCAACAGAGAAACAAACACAGACAGCTGTTTTAGCAATAAGGAATAAAAATTTAATAAAGTTATTTGCAGACGATCAGTTACTCAAGCCCAACGTATACTTGCGTCCATATCATGCTGAGAACACCGGTTCCCGTGTGATCACCGAAGTTAAGCAACGCCGAGCCTGGTTAGTACCTAGATGGGTGACTGATTGGGAATACTATGTGCTGCATGCTTAGATGTGCGGTTGTTATAAAGGCCGTACGGTCAGATGTTGAATCACCAACCGCCGTATGCAGAAATACGTGACTTCACATCTGCATCTGTTTTGTTTTTTTTTTCTCAGCGTAGGAACGACAAACATGGAAGAGATGGGGTATAAACAACCATTCCAGAGAGACGTTGGTCGAAACTAATGTCCATGATTCACCCCAGGAGTGACGAATCCGCCCACGCTCATTGAGAGTATTTTAACGAAGTACGGAGTTGAATAAAATGTAATGGTAAGGATGAAAGCTTCAAGCCTCGTGTTATCCATTGGTTTACATGTGTTATAATTTTCATCAGCACACCTGATTTCATTACACCTGGATGGAATGACACCTGAATAAGATGCTGGGTACAATGGCTGAAATTATATGATAGTAACATTACGATAAGATTATTAGTCTAACTGTATAATGACTTGTCGACCATTTATTTATTTATCTGTAAACATATGCCCATCTTTTTCTTCAGTAAAATAAAGACAATGTCAGTGTGTATCTGTTATGGGGATACGTCCATTTAAACGTATTTTTATGTTGTTGTTATACTGCGTGATAACTATCCCAATAGTTTGCCGTGGATGACATTAAGGAAAATGCAGTGAGGTAGGTGATAGCATTCGCGACAAAGAACGCTGGAGACGGTTTTAGTTTGAAGAAAACTAAGAAGTTACTTAACTTTGGTGATCGAATGAGAACAGGTTTTTCAACGTGATATGGCATATATATATATATATATATATATATATATATATAACTGCAGCGATCATCCGAAAAATTTGGTTTCTAGCAATACATATAACAAATGTTAAACAATATATACATATATATATTTTTCATATGTATTATTATTATTATTATTATTATTATTATTTACGCACATTAAATATTGTATACGACATTATTTCAATGTATATATATACATATATAGAATATTAATAAGCGTCCATCCATTTAAAAAAATCACTAAGCGTGAAACACCGCTGTTTTTATGAATATTAAAAAAAAACCCTCTTAAAAGAATTTAAAGTATAACATCCTTATTTTCGAAATATAAGCAATAATAATAATAATAATAATAATAATAATAATAATAATAATAATAATAATAAGTAATAAAATTACAGATAAAATGAAATGAAGTACCTTGGGTGCAACTGGTCGAGGAGAAAGACAACTTGGAATTCAAAATCTTATCCTGCAGTAGGCTGACAAACTAATCACTTAAAAAGCTGCCTTGTTATAGAAGCCGCAACGATATCTTCCGGCCATATGTTCCTCATGGGATTTAAAGGCATTATATATATATATATATATATATATATATATATATATATATATATATATATAAGTAAAAAATTATAATACACATAATAATAATATATGTTTGTTTTATTAAATACGACAGAGCAAAAGTATTTTATTCTTTTTCGTGTTCTTACAAATTGTCCTCATAAAAGAAAACCTGTAAGAAAATGAATAAAAATAAATATTATTCCTTGTTCGTCGTATGAAATTAAACATATATAAAAGAAGGATTGTTGCCCAAATACACACAGGCAAACACGCGGGCGTATATATATACATATATATGTAAGCTAATATATGGATATAGATCCGACAGTATGAAGAAAAATATACGAAAAAATCAAACAAAAATCCTTATATGCAATTATGCTGTTTTAACATTAAAACAGCATAATTGCATATAAGGATTTTTGTTTGTTTTTTTCGTATATTTTTCTTCATACATACATACATACATACATACATATATATATATATATATATATATATATATATATATATATATATATATATATATATATATAGTTAAATATAATAGGCAACGGATGTCTAATATGTTTGATCATATGTTTGATCATGAGCTTCGTTTAGTGGCTTTAGTTTCGGGAGAAAACTGTCCAACATTTGGATATTTTTTTATTATGCTGTTCCTCGGTGGCTCCTGTTCTTCGGCTCACATGAGCCATCATCAGAGTTGTTATATGGACATTACAACAGAGATGTTCACCATCAAAGATGATTTTCTGTTATGTTTACATGAAAGTTTCCTATGCGACAAGAACGGTCTCGGAATAGCACACGCAGGTCGTAAATTCGTAAAGCGCTTCTATGACGTCATACATGACCACATGAGAGAAAGAAATGTTATCAACAGAACCACGTGTTTAAATGCATTGTAATATGTTGTGACTGATTTGAAATATAATTTTGTTGAGTTTGGGTTACTTTGTTTTAACGTAGATGGCCTCCAATATCTGAAGGTTCTTTTTACTATGTGTATATGTTGAGTATTGTTGTGTTATCAGCTAATATCTGTCTATGTGTATCTGTACATGGCTATGTTTTTCTAAGAAATGTTGTTTAATAAAACTAAGATCAGAAAGGTGACAGGTAAGTCTACGGGAGAGCGTGGTTGCAGTAGATCCAATATATGTAGTGGGTTTATTATTAGTATCAAAGATACAATCTCTGAACGGGCATGTAAATTGATACACTTCATTGTGTATTAATTGTATGGTTGTAGGGTTATTGGAGACTATGTTTTATATAATATATGAAAAATTTACTTGTTACTATTATTACTGGATTTAACAATTCTGTCCATTATGTTTTGCGTTGTTTCATCGTGTTTATAATTATTATGCATTTGGTTATAATAGTATAAGTTAATAGTCTTATGTTTATTTTGACGCACACTGATTTGGTTACAATTATTATTAATATTATCAATTTTGTTAGTGGTATTATTAAGTTTATTGTGATACTTTTTATTTTTTTTGATCAATGATGGAATTAGGGAATTCATTATTAACGAGTATTTGTTTAATGTTATGTAATTCTTTATAGAATATGATTTGGGAAGAAGTTTTTTATAATAGCTAACTCATATCGTTGGGGGCATTCACTATTATATTAGGTTGGTGCAAAAATAATGACGTAATAATGTCGTTTTTTAACGTATTTTTTAACGTCAAAAAACGACATTATTACGTCATTATTTTTTGCACCAACCTAATAATTAAAAAGACACGAGTTAATGCTTGTGGGTTTCTCATACAGAGAAGTAGTAAATTTATGTGTTCTGGAATCCATAAATACACCAAGGAATGGAATTTTATTATTAATATTAAGTTCTAGTGTAAATTATATAAATATGTGTGTGTGTGTGTGTTGTAATCTAGGAAAGGTTACTGAATAGAATAATCAAACGAAGCTTGTTAATGAACAAGGACAAGAACAACGCATATAAGATTCGCCAGCGGTGAGCAGAAGAAGGAGTCAACAGTTAAAAGTGAGTCAAGTGAATTCCACAATGAATCTCCAACTGCAGGATATCTACTAACTGCCCCACGCTGTAAGATGTGGCACAAGGCCGAATTTAATGTGGGGTATCTGAGCCGGTAGGATCGGCCAAAAAATCCCCGTAGACCCCGTATAAAACGGGATCGGGTAGCTGTTTCCCGAGACGAGACTCTGCCCTTTGACATTGCCTCGTCTGGGGATCCCCTCTGTCCGGAGGCAAAGAGTTTGACCAGCACAGCTGGAGACGAATCTCTAACTGTAGACCAACATACAGTATTTACTTCTGTATTTATGTGAATGGGACATACCCATTATCGTCCGTAGGTATGCTAGAACAATATATATATATATATATATATATATATATATATATATATATATATATATATATATATATGTGTGTGTGTGTGTGTGCGTGTGTGTGTATAATGAGATAACGATATATATTTTATATATCAATAAGACAAAATGGAAAAACGTTACTTGTGACGCATTTCATACTTTAGGACTTCATCGGACTGGGTTTGTTGATGTTGTTGTGACTACGCATGCGCATGAACGAGAGACACTGGTATTAGGTTGGTGCAAAAATAATGACGTAATAATGTCGTTTTTTGACGTATTTTTTAACGTCAAAAACGACATTATTACGTCATTATTTTTGCACCAACCTAATAGTTTCAAAATTAAGAAAGAATATTTTATTCAATCTGGCCAAATTCATTTATATTTTTTCTCTTTCCATCGTCTTTGTTATTAACTATCCCACATTTGATAACAGAAAATCCGTCAATATTAGTGAAACGTTATAAGAATCCGGACATAAATTTACTGTGGCTGAACTAGCAATTAAATCAGCTTTTTAGACATTTTTGTCTTAGTGAATTATCTTCTCTTTTATTAGAGTAGAATTTTTTTATGCCAAAAGTGTGGTCAATTCGTTACGGTGAACAACCAATTCATTTTGTGTGTTGTTTTTTTTTTAAGATGTTTCTTTTGTGTTCATATAGTCTTTCGCTTAAACCTCTTGAAGTTTCTCCAATGTATTCTTTCTGGCAATACTTGAAGTTGATAGAGTAAATTCCCCCTTCAAGTTTTGGCTTGAAATATAGACAGATACTGAAGTATTGGCTTGTTGTTTAGTTTTGTATTGATTAAGTCTTTGATTATTTTAGATGGAGTTGTGACAAATTTAATGTTGAGTTTAGATAAATTCTTTGCGATTGTAGTTGTGATAGAGTGTCATGGGTCCTTACCTATAGCTACAGAATGAACTCTTCTTAACAGTATGTATACTACGCCTCTCAAGAGAGAGGGACGAATCGAACCGAGCTTCTCGGATTGACGGAGGAACCCGGACGAGGCTCCGCCGAAGGGCAGAGTCTCGTTCGGGGAGGTTGACCAACCCGATCCCGTTTATACGGGTTCTACGGGCATTTTTTGGCCGAGCCTACGGGCTCGGGAAACCCACGTTAAACTCGGCCTTGTGCCACATGCAACCCTTGTGGTGGGGTGGCTAGATACTGAATCGAGTCAAGCCGATAGTAGTTCACTCCAAACCAGACTGACAGTCATACTAACACCTTCCACATCTTGTATTATTATTTCGTGTAATATACCTTCGTTATTTCTACTCTTGTGTTCGTGTTGTTCTTCCATGGTCCTAACCTGGACCATAACATAGAGTTAGTGGGTAGAATATATATATATATATATATATATATATATATATATATATATATATATATATGTATGTATGTATATATATATATACTTTTTTAAACTTGAAGAAGGAATTTTATTTTAATTAGAGTAGAAATTTTATGTCAAAATTGTGGCCAGTTTTGTTACGGCAAACAACCAATTCATTTTGTTGTTTTTAAGATGTTTCTTTTGTGTTTAAATGTGTTTTTTTTTGTTTTGTCTTTTGTTTAACCCTTTGAGCCCTCTTTCCCTGTACAATTTTAAACCTTCTGCCCTGAGTCAAACTTCGAAAATAATTGGTATGTAATCTTTCACGGTCGATATAAAAATAGTTACAAGTGTTTACTCACCGTTCAACCGGTGACTAGGTGTGAAGTCATTTTTCTCTACCACTGTTCAACCGGCGGCTGAGCATTAAGTCATTTTTCTCTACCACCGATAAAGCGGTGGTCAGTGCCCAAAGTGTTAAACTTCTTGAGGTCTCTCCAATATATTCTTTCTGGCAATCATTGAAGTTGATAGAATAAATTCCTCCTCCAAGTTTTGGCTTGTTCTTTTTTATTTTGTCTTAAGTCTTTTCTTTAATTGTTTTAGATGTCGTTGTGGCAAATCTTATGTTGAATTTAAATAAATTCTTTTCGATTGTAGTTGTGATAAGAGTTAGTGGATAGAATAATGTATATACTTCTTTAATATAGATGCTTTTTAATACTTTTTATACTTTTTAATAAATATATACTCTTTAATATATATACTTTTTTTTAAACTTGAAGGAGGAATTTACTCTATCAGAGCAAGAAAAGACAGGAAGCTGCGGAGAGCTGTGATTACCCGCGCCCTGAAGAGACACGGCACAGAAAAACGCCAGTGGATGACAAAAGAACGACAAAGACGGATGGTAAACGGTCCAGCAGTTACTTAGAGCAACAAACGACCGGAAGTTGCGGAGAGCTATGATAACCCACGTCCTGATGAGATAATGCTCATAAAAGAAGTTAATGGATGGCATAATATGGAAAAAGAGGAATGATAAAGTGTTAAAAGTTATTTAAAAAACTTAATACAGGAAGTTGTGGAGAGCTGTGATCACCTGCGTCCTGAATGGGTACCTAAAAGAAGTAACAGTGTGAATATGGCAATAAAGATGAGGACAACAGTCCAGCCAATGTAAATAGTTATTATACCACATCTAAGGAATATAGATAGATCCTGAAGAAGGTCGGAGCGTACAACGACTGAAACGTTGTGAATATGGCAATAACGATGAGGACAACAGTCCGAAGAATGTAAATAGTTACAATACCTCATCTCAGAAATATAGACAGATCTTGGAGAAATCCGGGGCATACAACGGCCGAAACGTCGGGAATGTGACAATAAAGATGAGTACAATAGCCCGAACAATGTAAATAGTGTAAAGTGCTACAAAAATACCTCATCTCAGAAATATAAACAGATCCTGAAGAAAGCTGGAGCGTACAACGGCTGAAATGTCTTAATATGGCAATAAAGATGAGGACAACAGTCCGAACATTGTAAGTAGTGCAAATAGTTACAATACAGAAATATAGACAGACAAAAGAAGAAGTTACTAGGTACATAATATATATGCTAGATAAGCAAAGATAGATAACATCGTCACATAATTGACATTCTCAACGATAAATAAACATCACATTCTTTTGTCTGTTCATTCAAATATGTCTTTGCCAATTTTGTTGCCAGGGTATACAATAGAACTGACCAATTCAAAGTATGAATGACTGTTGGCATTTGTCGCATTTATAACTTCACTTAGTGTCATTCAAAGTCATTCATTCTCTATTTTTTCACCTCAGTGCCAGGTTTTAGCGAGTCTATTCCTAAACAATACCTTCATTAATTTATATTTTTGATAGCGTAAGTTAGTATTTTTATATTAAAGTCCGCCCATTTGAGGACTCAAGGGCTACTCGTAGTAGAGTGCTGCTGAATGAAATGTGTCATTTTAATACTAAAGGATGTAACCGTAAGTTCTATGTTAACAGTTTCTTCTATCGCACTTCTCGCTTTTTCTTACTTCCCAGTCAAGTTTGATCTTCAAAAATTCAAATGCAATATCAATCGTTATCTTCTGTCTTTTTAATTGCTGTTCTTTTATTGTTCTCTCTCCTTAAAAGTGTTTTTCTCATTCTCTAACACTCAGTAACCCCTTGTGTCTTAATGGCTTTATTGCCTTGCTTTACGCAAGATGATTAAAAAAATAAGTTGAAGAAAGTGAATATTATGAGGATAAGAAAGATAGCGGTTGACATTTAAGAAAAGATCACAGTGTTCGTTGTTGGTGGAGAGGTATGCATACGCGAATTTGTTCCAGAGTGTAGCAGTTTTTTTTAAAAATCATTTCATCCCAAATAAAGTGATGAAGCCATTTAGATGCAAGGGGTTACTGAGAGTGAAAGAAACAGGGGAGACATTGAGGGGAGAGGGGATATTAAAGTACCGGGATTCAAGGAGATAGATAATTGAATTTCCCAGAAAAAAATCCCCGTCTGAGTGGTAGTTTCTCCTTACAATTAAAATACGGGAAAAACGTGGGTGATTCAACACCGTGGATGTAGCATGTCGCGTTTTAGCTATTATTTATGATTAGCTGAGCAACGGCAAGCATTTAAGACTTTTCCCATTTCGATATAATGGGATGGCTGGTGAAACGATTGTAAAAATTCTGATGCCTCAGCTTATTTACAGTATTTATATTCGGACTAGTGTCTTCATCCTTGTTGTTGTTATCACAACGTTTCGGCCGTTGCGCCCTCCGGACTTCATCAGGTGTATATCGATCTGGGTAACCTATAGGGAATTCTGAACTGATCCGTCTATTTAATCTACGTCTAGGGATATATCGTCTACTTATTTCTATTTAGTACTGTTCAGTTATTGGTCAACCATTTCACAATCATTATGTCACTAAGTACACAAACCAACGTCATTTGTAATGAATATAGAAGACTACCAAACCATTGCAAAGTGAAACCAATTACTTATATACACATATACACTTGATTATTTGTCATTTTCATTGTTTTTCTTCATTTTATACTCACTCCTTAACTTTTCTTTTCCCCTTTTACACCTACAGTAAAATGGAAACTAATAAAAAAAACAAAAAAAAACGAAAACATGTAGAGCTTTAAATGACTTATGTCCTTTGTGTCTGCATGAAAATTTATACATTATCAAGTTTCTGAAAAATAAAGGTATATTAAATCAAAGAAATGAAATTACAGTTTTTGTAGACATTGTATTATATTTTCTTTAAAAAATAATTAATTAAAAAAATGAATAATTATATATTTATTATTTGATCAAAAATAAGAAAGTTTGAAAATGCGTAATTAAATTCTAATATTTTAATTTTACAATACCGTATATAGTTTATAAGTAAATATAATAAATGAAGTATTTTAGATCTTTATAAATAAAAATGTAAATATAAAAATATAACTTAAACATATTTGAAAGGCCATTTAAGAAAATCTCAATGTGTTTCATAAGATAAGAAAATAAATAAATGAATAGTGTATCCTAAATAGACCAACACTGTGATGACACGTTCTCATATAAGGAAGCTAGTGTCACAGACAGAAATTTCAAACCCACACTTAATCTTAACCGATACTTACTTTGACAGCGTAAATTATACTTGTATGTTCGTTAAAAACCAACATCTACTTAAATTGAATTTTCTTCCTCCCCACCTTAAATTATACAATAATTTAGCTTATATAAAAAAGGGAATCATTTTATCAAAAGTTATTCAGCATCGCTTGAAAATGAAACTAAACTTTAAATTTTCAGTTTAATTTAAGATTTAGGTTTTAGTTTCGAAACATGGTAATTTCTGTGTCGCAATGAACATATATTTTAAATAATAATTATAATATTATGGTATACTGTGTATTGAGCACTGTTTTTAAAAGTAAATGCTAAAGAACTCTGGATTATAAATCTGATTGTTCTTTCTTTTCATTTTGATATATATATATATATATATATATATATATATATATATATATATATATATATAGGTAAAATGAGAACAAATGAAGTATAATTCCACTGCAAGTAACATTTAATTTAAAAGAGGGCTCAATACAGAGTAGAGCTAAATATTGTTTATTTTAGGATATTAAAACATGTTAAAAATTGCTACGTAATGGCAATTATGTTTAAACACTACAAATGTGTCTCCTCGGGCGATGTTAAACTACTCAAGAGTTGTTTAACATTTCTACTCTAAATTAGTTTAACATCGCCCGAGGAAACACATTTGTAGTGTGTAAAAATAATGTAGCGATTTTAACCTGTTTTAATATCCTAATATATATATATATATATATATATATATATATATATATATATATATATATATAATTATTTATTTAAAAATATGATTCCAACTCGCTACATAAGAGGTCTCATGTTTCAAAACAAGAGCCGAAAACTTCAAAATAATATTTGAATTAACTTGAGTTAAAGTAGGCTCTGTTCCATCTTCAAGCGAAATTTTTTGGGAATGACTTATTTCTGAAATTTACGAGTTTTAATAGTATGGTCAGAATTGAAATCAAAAATTTCCATGGTAACATCAAGGGCGGATTGTTTAGAATCGGCAGGGGTGGGGTGTTAATAATTTGTATCAGTATAGAGTTACTTTCATAGATGCCGGGTCACGGTAAGGTGGGGGTGGCTAAATTTACGACGGAGGAAGTTTTCGCATAGTCTGGCTTGAGCGTCTACGGAGATTTATTTATTTATTTTTATTTTATTCTTTTATTATATCTCTTTATGAAAGGGATTTGTGTATATGAAAAGGCCGTAACGTTTGTTATTTGACGACTTCATAAAGGGTTATCAATTTTCAATCCGCCCTTGATGTTACCATGATACTGGAGGAGTCTATTCAGTATTCGCGCGAAAATCTTAGGAAGAAGGTGCCACGGCAGTTTCCAAGTTCTTGTTTTATCTTCCAGAATTTTCTGTATCAGGAGCATTAATCGGGTCTTCAACTCGAGACCAACATGGGAGAAATATTCCATGGGAAATTTATCGGGTTTCATGAAGCCTGCAGGAGGATACCGAGGTGGTCGGCGAACAGGTCGAGACGCCAGAGCAGAAGACAGCGGTCTCTCCAGCAATCACCCGCTCCAGGTATGGAAAGTGTGACGTAGACATCCCTTTGGTGCCGGGATCGAATGAGAACATAGTCCATGGTATGCCAGTGCTTGGATGTTGCGTGTTGCCATGTTAGTTTTTGCCAGTTCGGGAGTCGGAACAGGGTGTTGGTCACAGTCTGGTCATGTCCCTTTGCATTGCTGTTGCCAATACCATGGCGAACGAGAATGTCCTATCATGTACGATGATCATGGCTAACTATGGCGTTGAAGTCTCCAAGGACCACGCGTTTATCCGATACTGACGTGATTCGGATTATTGAGTTCAAAATGTCGTAGGTTTTTTCATGGCGTATTATAGAATAGGGTGGGTGCAGAGACGGAAATGTGAGTCAGGAAAGTATCATGTTTGAGTAGGATCCGGGGTGGGGATCATCAAACAGTCGCTGATGGGAATAGCGGTGAGGTTGTGTTGCTCTACGAGTTTGGTCTTCACGTCAAAGCCACCCACCCCTGTAGATGCGTTGCTTGCTTTCTTGATCGTATATGCGTATTCGATATCTCTGACGTTTTCTCCTTCGGCGAGTCCGGTTTCACTCAAAGCTGCCACATCGATGTCAAAACGGGCCAAACGTTCTTCTTCTCTCTGGGCGTTCCATGACCTTGATGTCCGTCAACGTACTTTCGGCACATGCTCAGATAGGCAAAGGTTTAAAAGTAACAGTATGGGGCCTTAAATATCGACAGTGTAAAACCTTATTTCGACTGCAATAATGGGTCATCTGCTGAACGCTGTTAGCCAGCCAGACGTATTCGCGATGACCAATAATTACCCACCTTTTTAGGGACCTTCCAACTTGGGGTGAGCCATCACGACCACGAACCCGTCGCCAACGTGTGGGCGCGGACTAAAGACCAATAGCTTATTCAAGCCTGTTCTCGTCGCCCGCAGGACCATCGACTCTGGACTTGCTGAAAGTTGGAAGAAAGGGAAGTCAAAGAGTGTTTGTCGAAGGACATTTGGATTTGATTTTGTTGGGCAACTCTGCGCGAAAGAGAAGCTAATACACTTAGCCAGAAGCGCCTCCCTCGCCGCTCAAAGGGGATTGAGACAGGCGAGATCTGGCAAATCTGGTTGCATCAGACTGCCGGATCCTTGGTCTATCAGGGTTTGCCTTTGTTACGCCATCCCGACTCACACTGCCCTCTTCTGCCAATTTGGCCGTTATGATCGTGTAGATCTTCTTTGCCTATTCCGCTGTTGCGGTAAGTTCAGTCTGGTCCCTCCTTCTTGACTTTGCCCTTCAGGAGTTGGAACACCAGAAGGCTTCGCTCTTGGGATCACTGGGACACGCGAGCTCTTCACAACGACAAGAAACGGCCATTGGAAGGAAATAGGAATATCATACAATGGGAATTTTAACTAAAAATTAATAGGTATTAGGTTACCGATCAACTATATGACACCTCATCAAGGGAACATCACCTGCAATAAACCACGATGTTAAGTTTGTAAATATGTCATTACTGATAGTATATTCACTTCTGTCTTTATTTCTTGTCACGTTGAAAAAGAACACAGTCGTGTCCGAAAATTCTGACTTTAAAATCTTTTTCTTCGTGCTTCGGTTTAGTCAAAAGGCTTTCTGCTATAAAATAAATATCACCAGTCTTATTGACAATATTTCGATGATTTTGTTGTTTTTTTTTATTTCTCGAATTTTTGATACTTTCCTATAATATATATATATATATATATATATATATATATATATATATATATATATATATATGGATGAATAAATTATCGACGAAATTACGCAAAAATGAAAATAACACTTTATTTTAACAGACATATTTACCAAAATTACACGAAATTTACGAAAATATCATGAGATACTAGAAAGTTAATTTATTCAATAAAATCGCCATTGGCTTAAACCACGGCCTCCAGACAACTTCGGAATCTCTTGCGACTCTTCTGGACAGCCTCCTTGTTTAAGTTGGTGAATACTGCCATAATCCTTGCCTTCAGTTCATCTTTGGTGTCATGAAAAACAAACAACGCGCATGCCCGGAATTAAAAATATAAAATGGCGACAATTTTCCCCTCGCGCCTTGTACTGTATATATATAAACAAATGTTTAGAGGTACAAAATTTATATATAATTTTAAAAACAAGGAATGTATTGATTTTAATTTTAAAAGTCTCTAAGGCTCTTTCAACCAACATCTCATCAGGAGGTAATCGTTGGATAATATATATATATATATATATATATATATATATATATATATATATATATATATATATATATATATATATTAGGTTGGTGCAAAAATAATGTCGTTATTAACATATGTGAGAAAACGACATTATTTTTGCACCAACATAATATATATATATATGTTTATACAGATACGGGGTTGGTACAGATGGAATAAAATTCCGATAACCAAAAATACTATTCTTAAAGTGTGCTCAATAAAAAGTAGAGCAAATAATATTTATTCAAAATTATAACTTATGCATGTTATAAAATTGCTACAGAAATTACAATTTTATTTCAATACTACTGATGTCTTATCAAATGATAGTGTTGATTGTAAAATAAACGGTTTAAACGGTTCAAAAACCAACCAAAACCCTTCAGTTTTTCTCTGAATAATTTTGTAATAAAATTAAACTTGATGCTCGGTTAAATTTTGATTTTGACGTTTTTAACTTAATTTTTAATTTTCAATTTGACTGTGAAATTAAAACTTTAATTGTTATATTGATTTCTAATTTAATCTAATCTTAACTTTAATGCACTAATAGATTGTACTTAGGGTATATTGTTACGTTATTTTGAATTACTATATACTTGTATTCTGATTGATCATCATAAGTTATGTAACAATGTTTCCCCTACTAAGGGGATTTGGTTGGGTTTTAAACTCTTAAAACCCCCTTATTTTGTAATTAACACCGTCACTTGATAAGATACCATTAGTGTTGAAACAAAATTGCAATTTTTGTAGTGATGTTATAACATGCATATGTTATAATTTTGAATATATTATTGGAGATCATCGTATTTTCTGAGTTCAAATTTTAGTGAATCTATATTAATACATTTTCTGCACTCTAGGTCGATCACCGATGTCAAGCACTATCGAGCCCGGTCAGTACTTAGATGCGCGACCGTTTAGAAACACCCGTACTGTAAGCACCTCCCCACCTGCAAAGATTTTTTTGACTCTTCGACGTGCTGGATGCTCCCTACTTCCGGTCTTATGTCACATTTAAGGTACATTTAGTAACTCATTTTGGGGTACTTCGATGTTGTATAATGGTTAACAAGCTTGTCCGGCAGGATGAATTATGGCTGAATAATGACTTCGATCCTCATTGGTTTCCATCTCCTTCAGGCCTTGTGCCACACCTAAACTACGTTTAGTCAATCCCTATAATACTCTTTCTGCCTCGGACTAATAAGCGTGAGTAACTGTAATGGTTGCTCAAACAGTGAAAAGCTTTCATTGACGATTGAAACGGGTCCGGCTACTTTGATCACAGGTTTGTCTCAAGGCGGCAAACATGATGAAAGACAAGCCCGCGAAATGAAAATGTCTTTATTGAAGAAAAGCGATTTTCTGACTAAACCGTAACGTTCAATAGTTCTTGTCGCAGGCTGTGTAATCAAGTGGAAGTTAATAGTTTAGCATAAGTAGTACTCAAAAATATGCATACAAACTTGATTCTAGTTCTGTCTATATCTCTAAGATTAGGTATTATGATTGCTTGCATTATTTACATTATTCTGACCGTTATCCTCATATTCACAACGTTTCGGCCGTTGTACGCTCCGGCCTTCTTCAGGTGATTGGATCTCTGAGATGAGGTATTATGATTACTTGTATTATTTGCATTACTTGGATTGTTATCCTCATTTTCATTGACATATTCACAACGTTTTGGCCGTTGTACGCTCCGGCCTTCTGCAGGCGATTGGAAATTCGAACCAAACCCTTTATCTCGTTCCGGATGTCTCAGTTATTTCCGTTTAACTCAACTCTCCAAGTTCTTCAGGTCTCCAAGTTTTGGTTCACCACTGCTGTGGCCTGGTATTGAACTCACAACTCTTTGGTTCTAGTCAGTGTGTCTAACCAACGTCTTTATCCACTGAGTCATGTGTCATTGAGGAATTGATTCTAATTCTTTAAGTTAATTATTTAACATCTCTACGTAATAAAAATAATTACAAAAAGAACTCCAATTTATTGACGTTTTGTCCAACTTTGTTTGATTATTTAAACATTATTCAACAGGTTTTGTGGATGGCGTGACAGTTATCTAGAGGAAAAGGAAAGCGTACAACTGAGTTCAAATCCCGACATAGTCTGTTGCGTTCACTTTCGAAAAAATTGGGGAAGGCATGGATGCATTTATTTAAAAGAATCTGTGGAGTCACGATTGCCTATATCCTGAAGGGGTACGGAGTTAGAAATATTTAGGAGCAATATTACAATATTGCCTAAGAAAATAATAATACATTAATTATTCGTGAATGAAATTTTTTTAAATAAATCTTTAAAAAATTCATTCAGGGAATTTCAAACTGAAACCTTTCCGCGACAGATTGTTCACGCTCTGCGAGTCTAGTAGATTGAAGAATCTTTTGGTAAATTTCGTAAATATTTATTTTATTCAGCGTCAACCGGCCTCAATAAACATCGGCATAATAAAACATTTATTTTATTAAGGCCGGCAAACGAAAATATGAGGACGGATCGGCCACATACTCCGCAAGCTTGATTCTAGTGTCACCAGGCAGGGCCTTGACTGGAATCCACAAGTGATGTGAAAAATGGGTCGACCAAAAAAGACATGGCGCAGAAGTGTTGACACAGAGGTGAAGACAGCCGACACGACATGGGCCGAGCTAAAAAGGATCCCCCCGGAACAGCGTCCGTTGGAGAGGTGATTGTTATGGTAATTTACCCATGCACGCATGGACTCTCCCAGCTATAAATAGGAGCAGGTACTGCTTTTAGGAGGGAAGTTTCCTAGCAGTCAGCTTTAGCAGTTGGACCGAACATTCTTGCTGCAACACTCTCGTTTGTATATGTTTGTATTACTGTTTCTGTTAATATATTTGTTTAACTCAATCACTCTCTGGTGTCTCTATTTCTGGCTCTAACAAGGCCACAACAGTGCCCCAAGGAAACCAGAGGCATAATAATAAATGATATTAATAAATAAATGGAGATTCTACTGAAATACGAGTATCCGCTAAAAATAAAGTTGAATTGATACAAATCTGTCGGATTATTAAATAAAAAATATCCCTCCCTTTCTTTACAAATTGCATATATGTCTCTTTCGAGGATCAGAGAAAAATCTGTGTTTAAAGGGTACTATTCAATTTTGCTTTGATTACATAAGGGTACGGAACTGAGCATATAAAGTAATCCCTCGATTAGTGTGACTAATGTGTACATTAAAAGATACGCACTAAGTGAAAAGCATTAATCGAATATAATAACTAATAGGAAATAATGTAATTTGTACCTCAAATTTTAGTCTCATTCTCAATTAATTTCTAATTTACGTACTTTTTAATTAAAATATAGGTAAATATAAGAAGATACAATAAAAATGCTATGAATTAATGTTAATCTGAATTTTTTTTGAAAACACTCATTTAGAGTGGTTGGCCGCATGGTATTTTTAACAGGATGGAATGTTGAGTTGTGTTAATATATTTGCTCCGTTGTTACATGTATTAGTAGTTGATAGAGGATTCTTTTTCTTTATTTTTTTTATACTGAAAACAAAATGAATACAACGTACAACAATAACATAAACAATAAGTATTTGAAACACATGTTGACATTCATCACAAGAATGTGTATTTTTCTTTTCGTAATGTTAATTACAATATTGAGTTGTGTGTGTTAAAAAATATTCCTAGTGTTATTGTCTCTTTTGTTTCTTTAAAAGATTGGGCTTGCTTTTTCCGAGGATTTTGTTATCAAGGTTTGCGTTTGAGACCGTTAACTGTGGATTTTACGGAGCGAAGAAGATATGTCTGTGTTGTTCCTTTTTACGTCTGCTAATTTATTGTTTGTGGTAGAAAGTTCGTTTTTATAATGATAGAATATTTATCTTTATTTCCAGTATGAGGAAATATCCTTATCATCAATCATCACTGGTGGAAAAGAATGATGACATATCAGAAATTTTCTTTTAAGACCTTCAAAATAAACAAGAAAAAATCAAAATATTTAAAAAATTTAATACAGACAAATATTCAAATATATATTTTTATTATCGGTTTATGTTGTAAAATTTATCTATTTATTATCGTCCATTTGTTACACTAATAATTACTTAGATAACGTAATACTTGGCAAACAAAAAAGTTACCCATTTTCCATTTTTAAATTTTAGAAAATTTTTAATCAATCCGTAACTATAAAAAGAAATCAATTTTCAATTCAGTCAGTTATATGCCATGCGTGATACACGCTTATTGATCATGTATCTTTCGATACATGACGAACGAGGCAAATTTTTTCCCGCGGTAGGTTGCCATTTCTTTCAGCGGTAGACCAGTTTCCATCCAAGACTACAGAATCCGGTCTGTCCTGCTATTTACCCATAGCTGGGGGGAGAAGAGAAGGATTCATGCCTTTCCCAAGGTTATTAGCACATAAATGAATGCAATGAATTCGACTGGAATTCGAACTCGGCTCTGCCATTCCTTAATCCGAGCCCATATCCATTACTCCACCGGACTAAACTGTTGCTAAATTGAAAGGTGTTTTAGTAACCGAATTTTGGTAAATAAAAATTTTAGCGCAATAATCGAAAACGCATTAATCGAGGGATTCTTGTATGGCCATTTCAAATGTTAGAGAAAAAACTGTTCTTAAAGCCACTATTCAAATTTGCTTGGTCATCGATGCACTCCGTAGACGAGAGGTCAAAGCACGTCAAATCTAATGACGGTTTACGCTAAGGGGACGCAGGAGACGAATCCTGCCGTAGAGCGCATATTTTTCTCTAACATTTTTCTCAAATTTTCAGGCCGGTAGACGAAATAGATAAATATACTATTTAATATATAAACAGAGAAATACGAGGATCCCTTAAAAATAACTTTTAAAGTAATCAAAATTCATACGTTTCTTTACAAACTGATTTATCTGCATATATATTATATATCTTTGTATCTATATCCAACTGCTTAAAATTATCTGTCAATCTGAGATTATGATATATAAATTCTATATATTAAACAAATTAAATATTTCGGATAATATAAATCAAAAAGTTAATTTGTCTCTGGATCTACAGCGTTCGATGAATAATTATATAACGAAATTGTGGTTGAATTTCGTTCCATTCCACCACGGCACATATATATGTGACCCTATCAATATATATATATATATATATATATATATATATATATATATATATATATATATATACATGTGTGCATGTATGTATATATGCGTATACTAATTCCTTATAATAAGACAGTATGTATGTATGTATGGAGAGGGAATATACATATGCATACGCATACTAACAAAAACAGACACAATACAAAAAATGGAAACAGATCGAAGAAGACACAGGGATCATTAAAAGATAAGAGTACAGATATCTTTCCTCACACTTTGTCGGACCAATCTTAACTGTTTTATTACCCTTCAGGCAGAAGAAATTTCTCACTGTAAGTTCAAGGAAGACATTTGTGTCACTACCACACAAAAAAGTGAATGTTTAACATCGAGAATGTTTAACATCGAAAAACATAAGGAAAATTAATTCATTTTAATAATATGTGGAAATATCCACTCTTTGCCTGAAGAAGGTCGTGAGAGCGAAACTCATGTCGCAGAATTGTGGAAAATAAAGCATAATATATATTTTAAAAAATACACAAGCAAAAACGTTTGCGGTTTCTCTCTTCTTTTTAACACACACACACACACACACACACACACACACATATATATATATATATATATATATATATATATATATACTGCAAATATATACGGTGTGTGTATATATTTAGTGTATATATATATATATATATATATATATATTGTCATCCACAGACAGACTCTTTCACTGTATCACAGCTCATTAGTGTGTCTAGACGCCCGGATGCCTCTAGCTAGGATCGAAATATCGAATTATATATATATATATATATATATATATATATATATATATATATATATATATAACTCGGTCTTATCCCATTGGCCGGCACTACAGAAGTGATTGACTGGTTTAAAGACGTTAACATCCAAAAAAACTACACTTTTCTCCAATTCACATTGTGGACTTCTATACATCCATATCCAAATCTACTAGATCATCCGATTTAGTAGGACTATTTATTTTGTACAATCTTATTGCCTATGATGAAATTAACTTAAATGATATAGAGCTTTATAGAGATGATGATCTAATGATAGTAAATAATCCTATGGGGAGTAAACTAGATAAGCTGAGAAAATTGATTCATAGAGTGTTTAAATCTTTACATCTCAAAGTCAAAATTAATTATAACATTAGACAAGTGGATTTCTTAGATATAACCTTGAACTTAGGCCTTTACAATTTCCAGCCTTTCTTGAAAAATAATGCTAGCCTCATTTATATAAATCCTAATTTCAATCACTCAATGTCGGTTATTAAGCATATCACATCTTCCGTTGAACGTCGTATCAACCAGCACTCCTCTAACAAAGAATTATTCGATAAACACAAAATTTTTTATAACAAAATCCTTACTGACAGTGGCTACAGATCTTCCGAAATTAAATATGTGGAAAACTATAGTTACTCTAGAAAGAAGAATGGAGGGAGAAAAACAATTAGGTAGACACCTCCCTTCAATAAATTAGTCCGTACCAAATTGGGACACAAGTTTTTAAACTTGATTAATAAGCATTTCCCTAAGGGTAGTAAATTAAGCCAAATCTTCAAAATCAGTTATAGTTGTACTAGAAATCTAGATAAAATTATTAAATCACACAACAACAATAGAATACTGAAACTTTATAACAACAATAAATGCAACCCAAACACAAATTCTAGTATACCCCAGGTAACCGAACTATGTAATTGTAGAATTTCCGATCAGATGTCCATTATCAAACAAGTGCCTAACGAAATCCATTGTATATATGTATTCTATCTCATCAATTGAAAACTCCAATAATATTAAATTGTATGTTGGGTCCACTAGTGAATGCTTTTAAGGATCGATATTATAACCACATATCCTCTTTTACTAATGCAAGCAAAAGCAATATGTCTTCACTTTCTTAATATTTTTGTAAACTGAAGGAAGAAAACAAAACACCTAAGGTTAAATAGAAAATACTCAAACAAGCCAGAACTTGTAGATCTCTTAATTAAGCTTGTTTTTTATGACTGCAGGAAAAATATGTGTTATTGAGATTTTGAATAAGAGTCAATTATTAAATCAAAGATTTGAAACTAGCGTTTTTAGTAGGCACATTAAAGATCTAACATTGTATTTTTGCTAAACTTTTAAATTTATAACTGCTTTAAATATTTTCTACCTTCTTATATATTTTTCTACTGATCTATCTTAGATTATGATTCTAAATTGTTTCTGCACATATATAATTCTAGAACAGTATCAGATAAATTGATTTATATCTATATTTATTCTACAAGTTATAAAGTTCGGTAATAGGTCAAAATTTGTAAATAAATTTTATATTAACATCCCATACTTTATATGTCTTTTTACTTATACCTTAAACTCTGAACTAAAATTTATTGTAAAAAACCCAAATGACTTATGTATTAAGCATACCGAAAAAATTTCCAATTAAATGAACATTTATTATTTTGCATACTACGTTTATACCAGAACAAATAACAGAATCTTCAGCATAAATCTGCGTAATTCAGCTTTGGTTACGTTTTAATATTTCCGACTCTTCATCAGTAAAAAAAGTGTGTTCAGTTACTACTTTTTCTTCCCCTATATTTATTTCTCCTTTCCTCTTTTTTATTTCCACCTTTCCCTCTCTATCTTTTCGCTTGGGAGTTTTGGCATACTTTGTTTAGATATCTGACCGTTGCACGGTATTAAAAGCTGTAGCGGGCACTTCCGCTTTGTTTTAAACTTTTAGGGTCAGACCCTTGTCTTAACGCCTCATCATTCCTTCACCGCCCAAACTGCTATCAACAAATAATATGGTCTTACTCTGCCATCCTCTTTCCTTTCCTTCTCTTTTCTCTCTTTTCTTTAGCCTTCTCCGTTTCCTCTTAAGGCGTTTCTCCCTATGGTATTTTTTCATATGCGGCTTGCTTGTAAAGTGAATTGTTCATAAACATTTTTGGTTCTCACCAGTCGAGATGCAACCGAATCGAAACAAGAATGCATCTTTGTAGTGAGTAAGTTGTTTTGACGCTATGTAAAAATCATAATGAATATACTGTGTGTATATATATATATATATATATATATATATATATATATATATATATATATATATATGTGTGTGTGTGTGTGTGTGTAGAGAGAGAGAGAGAGAGAGAGAGAGAGAGAGAAAGAAAGAGAGAGAGAGATATGACCAATTGAAAAATTTCATTTGACTGTGAACAATGAATAAATAAAGAACAAAACAAAACTTTCTGACTCATCTTTACAACAAGATTTTAGTCCAGAGACGCGACAACCTTTTATCTCTTGTGCACTCATCTGCGATCTAACTGCGAATGCACCTGCAACGCTTAATAAATTATAGCCTGCATGGAGAGATATCTGAAAAAAAAAAATTACGCATGACACATGATAATTTGAAACGCTTGTAAATATAATTTCAGGAAAATACAAATAAAAGATTATAATTTAAAAATAAAGCAATTATAAAAGAAAAGAAAGACGAGGAGACGGAAACAGAACAGAAAAAAAATCTAATAAGAAAATAAATATGATAAAAAAATATAACCAAAAAGTCTAAACTAAAAATTTAGACTGGAGAAAAGTAGGAGTAATTCGGGAAAAAGATATACAAGTTAAATAAACAGCATGGTGGTTTAGTTATTTCATGAAAGGTTTACACAAAAGTATTCACTTACGCGCAAATACCCTTAGGAAAAGTATGAATTCATATCCCCAGCTATAGATTAAATAGTAGAACTTATATATAAAATCATTGTTATTTTCAAAAGAATGTTAATGCAATATTCTCCCTGAAAAAAAATATTTTTACGATTCAAAATGAGAGTTTCAATATCTGTCTATATATCTGAGATGAAGTATTATGATTACTTGTATTATTTACATTATTCGGGCTGTTATCCTCATCTTCATTGCCGGACGTCATAAGACGAAATAAAGGGTTCGGTTCAAAATTCTAAACACCCGAAGAAGGCCGGAGCGTACAATGACCAAAACGTTGTGAATATGGCAATGAAGATGAGGGTAACAGTCCGAATAATGTAAATAATACAAGTAAACATAATACCTCATCTCAGAGATCTAATCAGCCGAAGAAGACCGGAGCGTACAACGGCTGAAACTTTGTGGATATGGCAATGACGATGAGGATAACAGTCCGAATAATGTAAATAATGCAAGTAATTATAATACCTCATGTCAGAGATCCAATCACCTGAAGAAGCCCGGAGCATACAACGAACGAAACGTTGTGAATATGACAATAACGATGAGGATAACAGTCCGAATAATGTAAATAATGCATGGGTGGCTCAAGATCTCCTTTTTCATTATGGGCTCAAGAAATTTCAGCTGTCTCGTCTTTCTGAGTCTGATGATAAGTGTTTTTTTTAGTTACCATTTTTAGACTTCTGCGCTGCTTT
Source organism: Acanthosepion lycidas (assembly GCA_963932145.1). Classification (NCBI taxonomy): domain Eukaryota; kingdom Metazoa; phylum Mollusca; class Cephalopoda; order Sepiida; family Sepiidae; genus Acanthosepion; species Acanthosepion lycidas. Next base: position 40,908,542 of record OZ010596.1, on the reverse strand, counting down.
TCCTTACGTCCGTGGAATTCCCTGCATCCTTCCGGAGAACCAAATTTCTGCTGTTCCGAATCGTCTCTTCATCTGTGAGGAGATTGTCCAGTATTCAGTGTCATACAAGAAGATTGATATTTAGTTGGTTGATTTCGTTTAGCGGCATATCAACATCTCTATGGGTTATTTAATGCTGAAATATAAATAATTTGAACAATTTTATGGCAGTAACTGGATTTCAACCTCAAACAAAATTCATTGCTTGTCATGTTCATTTAAAAATGTATTGTTACTAATTTTACTATATATCGGTATTGTTGCTATTTTTACATAAAAATGTATTGTTACTAATTTTACTATATATCGGTATTGTTGCTATTTTTACATAAAAATGTATTGTTGCTAATTTTACTATATATCGGTATTGTTGCTATTTTTACATAAAAATGTATTGTTACAATTTTTACTATAAATCGGTATTGTTGCTAATTTTTTACATAAAAATGTATTGTTATTAATTTTACTATAATTCGGTATTGTTGCTATTTTTACATAAAATGCATTGTTGCTGTTTTTACTATAGAAAATGTATCATTATACTTTCATAGTGTTTTGTTTAGCTTTCACCATTTGCTTATAGCTGGGACCCTAACAGGTGCTACTACCCTGAGTCAGGGTGGACCTTGGAAGAAGACCAATTAAAAGGTAGGATTGTTATCACCTAGCAGTTCTGCACACTTTTCTTTGTTTTCAACAACCATTTTCTTTGCTTAGCTTTTGGAAGGCACTTTTCGCTATCGTCATGCGCCTTCAGATTTCGGTGTTGCTGTTTCTATCCTCGGTTAAAGCTTAATATTTAAATTTCTCTCAAGTGTGTTATGGTGTGAAATCGAGAGTTGGTGACATATAATATCTCTTCAAGATTAGTACAACTACATTCGCAGTTACAAAAAGATCAGGAAACAATATCCAGCTAGTACTTATGTATTCTATACGTTCTATGTTGGTACTCGGCGGCCATTTTGTCGCATTTTATATCCGTTCAGAGAACTAAGAACTAATTTCCTACTTTAAGAAAAGCAGAAGACAATATTTCTTTTAAGTACGCACCAGCCTTCTTCAGGTGATTGGAATTTCGAACCGAACACGCTTAAGTGATCGTGTATCTTTCGATACATGACAGGCAGATTTTTTTTCACGCAGTAGGTTGCCATTTCAGTCTGCTATTTGCCCATAACAGGGGTGGGGCTAGAAGGGTATTAGCAAAAGTGAAGGTAATGGATTGACTGGAATTCGAACTCGGCTCTCCGATTCCTCAATCCGAGCCGCTATCCCCCTCTTTTAAATTATATTACTTGTGATTCTTATACCTGGAAATTGTTTTAACTGTGGCCGGAAAGTGGAATACTGAAATCTGAAGACGCATTGGGATAACCAAAGATGCTTTCCAAAAGCAAAGCAGAGTATTATGTTTCAGGAAAATATCGTTAGAAACAAACAAAAAAGAAAGAGTACAGAACTGGTACGTGATATCAGTCCTCCTAAATGGCAGTGAATATTGGACCATCTTCTCGAAGATCAAGAGGAGACTTAAAATAACAGAAACGTGGTTCTATAGAAGGATGCCGAGGATGTTATGGTCTGAATATTGTGAGTAACAATGAAGTTTTACAGAAAATGGAAACGAAACGAAACGAAAACTTATACCAAACATCAGGAAGAAACAGCTGACATTTCTAGGACACATAATGAGAACAGAGGGCTTGGAAAATCTGATACTCACAGGACAGATTAAGAGCAAAAGGGAAAGAAGGAGAACAACGCTTTACATACTTAGTGAGCATCAGTAAATGGATGGTGGAACAGGGTCTAGGAGAAATTAGAAAAAGACAAAATTTATTATGAGCTATAAAGGACAAGAAATTGTGGAGAGCTATGATCGACTACGTCCTGAGCGGACACGGCATATGAAAAAGAAGACTGAGTGATTTGTGTTGGGATGTGCGGATGGTGTAATGGACACCGACTCGGAATGATAAATCGAGGAACCGATTTCGAATCGTAGTCTGGTTCGTTACATTCACTTACACACTAATATCCTCGGGAAAGATAAGAATTCATCACTTCTCCTTCCAGGTATAAAGACTGGCTCCTATAGCCTTGGTTATCAACCAGTCTAATGCGGAAAATCTACCTAGTCAGTTATGAATTGATTGGTTTGGGTTGATTTGTTTTACGGTATATCAACCTCAATGGGTTATTTAATACCGAGATTTTTTTTGGTTGATAATATTTTTTCAAAAATGTATTGCTGGTAGTAAAACTTATTTTTATAATTTCATAGTGTTTTGACTACTTTTTTTGGAGGTGGGTAAGTATTTGCCTATAGCTGGAACCCAGACATGTGCTACCATCCCGGGTGACGGTGGACCTGAGAACACCAGCAATTCAGAGGTAGTTCCATGCTCCTCAAAACCTCCTGATCAAAGGCCTTGCTGTCGGACGTGGTTTATCGTCATACCCAGGACTGTATAAATTGAAAGAGACATGATCATCCATGTATGACGTATGGCACTTAACTGAATGAATCAGCAGTTATTTTGAGGGGGAAGTTGTGGGGAGACATGATTCCTCAAGCGTATATCACTTAACTGAATGACTGATTTGATTTGATTTTACTTCCTCGTAAGTAACATTAAGTTTGGTCAGTACCTAGATGGGTAACAGCTTGGGAATATCAGGTGCTATAAGCTTGGATGTGCAGATGGTGTAATGGCTTGAAATTCTAAATGGGAAAGGCGAGTTCTAATTCCAGTCGGTTTTTGTTATAATTACTAATGTGCAAATACACTTGTGTAAGACATGAATCCGTCTCTTCTCCTCCAGCTATGGATTAATTAGTAGGTCTTGTATTAGTAAAAGACTAATCAATATACTTCATTAATTCATATTAACGACCTAGTGGGTAAAAACGTTGGTTTGCGTTTTTGAAACACAGTTTTCCGTACGATCGCCGAAATTAAGAAACGTTGAGCCTGGTCATTACCCAGATGGGTGACCGCCTGGGAATACCAGATGATGCAATCTTGGATGTACGCGTGGTGTAATGGATAAATGGCTCGAAATTGTTAATCGGTGAGCCGAGTTCGAATTCCCGTTGGGTTTGTTGTATTCACTACTTCTTCTCACCCAGCTATGGGTTAATTAGTAAGAGTCGATAATAATTATTTTTATTTATTTTTATTATCTTAAAAATTCTTACAATCTAAAAATATTTATTGGCTTTAAATAACCTGCAAAAGGTTGATAAGTCGTAAAAAAATGAATCAATATAATTCTTTTTTTGTAGAAATTGGCACTCTTTTCATTTTTATATTTTTTACTTTAATCATTTCACGCCAAGGCGGGAATGCCACTAGTACGCAGGGGGTTACAGAAAATGAAGGTGAGAGAAAAGACTGGGTATAGGAGTGGACCAAGGAAAGGATAAATGCTGAACGGTGTTTAAGAAGATTGAAGATGGCGATTGACGTTGCATTCAAATTTTTGAAGATTGTAGTTATCAGGGAAACGGAAAGGAGCGTCAAAGATATCGCCAACAGCATGGAAATGTCACCATATGCGGTGAGAAAGACTCTGAAAGAGCTAGACTATCAAAGAAGAGTTGCAAGAAAGAAACCTTTGATTTCAGAGGTTAACAGGAACAGCCGTATGGACTAGGCAAGAGAATTCGAGAGCAAAGATTAGGAATTTTGGCAGTCTGTAATTTGAACAGATGAAAGTAAATTCTGTCAGTATTGGAATTCGAGACAGATTTGTGTTTGGAGAAATCAGAATGAGACTTGGAACACTGAATGTCCACAGGCAACTGAAAAACATGGAGGGATTGGAGTAATGGTGTGGGGCGCTGTTTGGTTTTGATGGATATCTGAGCTGATTCTTGATGAGTGGTTTAATGGTCCAAAATACTGTCAAATATTAGAGAAAGAACTACTCCCATTAATGAAACCAATCTGATTGACAAGAATGTCTATCTTTATCAAGAAGATGGACCGCCATTTCATGCGAGTAAAGTAGCAAGGTCCTCGAAGGAATCGCAAGGAATCAAGTCACTGCCATGTGTAGTCCAAAGTCCTGACACGAATCCAATAGAGCACATTTGGGTGCACCTTCAGGGAAAACTTCTAGAGCGTGCAAACAAAATCACGTCAATGGCAACTCTAAAAGAAACATCGCTAGTAGCAAAATATGGCTCAGACGATTGTTGATAATTTGATCAAATCCATGAAGAATCGAATACAAGCACTGAAACTAGCAAATAGAGAACGTACTCTACTCTATACCACTTCCAAATACTGTTTATTTAGGCTGAGTAGTAATTACGTAATTAAATTTTGAAATTGGATGTACTTTATTTCCCCTGGCAAACACTTTTGTACATATATATATATATATATATATATATATATATATATATATATATATATATATATAATTGATAATATAGAGTATATTAATATAATATAGAGTATATTAATATAATATAGATAATATAGAATGTATATATCCCTCTGTCCTCCTTAACTAAAGTGTTCTCCATATATATATATATATATATATATATATATATATATATATATATAATTTATAATCTCAAGTATATTAATCGCTCTGTCCTCCTTAACTAATATATATATATATATTTAATTTCAAACTCGAGTATATTAATCCCTTTGTCCCCTTTAACTAAAGTGTCCTCCATATATCATATCGCGATTAGGCACACGGTTTATAGTCTTAGATTAATAAAGTCACTCATCTCCTTTCTTGGTTTCAAATTTCACCTTTTTGCTGATATGCTAACTGAATATATTTGTCGGTTCTAGACAAGGTCATGGGGAGTAATTATTATCATCGTTATCATCATCAGTCCAATTACCAAGTGTAGACGCAGGGTCGCTTTGCGCCTGACCACCTGACCAGTTTCCTCCACATATCTTGTTTGAAAGCCAGAAAGGTGGGTCTTAGGCAAGCACACCTGGCGGAGTCCATTCGACTTTAGGTCAAACCACGGCCGATGTCCTTTAACCTGAAGGCTCGCTTTGGTCACGGACACGTATTATTACTTCCTTCGGGGTGGGGGGAGGTCTCCCTGCCCTTACCTTTTACTCAAATCTAAGCGTCCCTCCACCCAGTGACGTTGTGTCATCAGCGCACTGGCTGCATACTTAGCTATAGAGCCCCCACTCTAACTAATTGTGCTAGGTCATGGTTGACCCTAAAAGAAGGTTCATGCTTTTTTTGAAAAATCTTGTTAGAAATTCTTCTGGCTGCGGAGAAAAGCCTTGTGGGGAAGGAACTGGTTTAGTTGCCGATAAACCGAACATACGGTAGATATCAATGGCTTAAATAGTGCCTGCACTATTTGTATAATGATCTGAGATAATTTTAGATATGCTAATTGAATATACAGTCCGTTTGAAGTTATTTATCAAATCTCATAACTGGAATTTTCTTTGAACCATTTTGTCAAATTTTTAACCGAATAATTTAAACGTCAAAACAAAGCCTGAGTACAATTTTTAGGTAGTTATTAAATTTAATGGATATATTATAAAAACTGGTGTCTGACGTTAATATGCAAAATCAGAAAATACCTTTTTATTTAAAAAAAATAAATAAAATCATCAAGAATTGACCAACACCTATACTAGAGCAAATCACAAACATGTATGATAAGTCTGAAACGTTTACATCTTAATATATTGAACTTTCTTCTCAATAACAGCTTGCAATTGACTTGGTTAAATTTTTTGCCTCAGCAGGTTCAATTTTCGACATGCTGATTTTAATTGCTTCCCACAGACCTGCGAGTCTTAGGTATTATGATAAACTACATTTGCGTCCTAAGACAAGGAACTATATCCAACAGAAAGGCCTCAGATCAGGACGTTTTGAGGAGCGTGGAACCACTTCTTAATTGCTGGTGTTCCCAGGTTCTTCTTGACTCGGGGTGGTAGCGCCTGTCAGGGTAACAGTTATGGGCAAACAGTTAACCCCCACCCACCAAAAGGGGTCAAGGCACTATGAAAGTGTAAAAATAGGTCTTAATACCAACAATACTTTTATGGAAATTTTTTTTACCAGCGATACATTTTTGAAGAAAAAAATATTACCAGCAATACATTTTTGAAAAAAATATTACCAGCAATACATTTTTGAAAAAAATATTACCAGTGATACATTTTTGAAAAAAAATATTACCAGTGATACATTTTTGAAAAATATATTACCAGCAATATCATTTTTAAAAATATTAACATTCGTACATTTTTTGAAAAAAATATTACCAGCAATAAAAATCTTGTCGGCAATAAATAACCTATTGGGGTGTTGATAAAACAAACTAAAACAAACCAAATTATAGACCTGCTTTGCGGTCATATTGTTTGCCCCCATCATATAATTTTATCTTCAGAATTTTCCAGAGTTTCAATCAGATTCAAATCAGTTTTGATGGTAGTAATTTTGTTATCTTATCTTCTCTAATCCTTTATGTCCCCCACCTCAACAAAAAATTCACGAGTACTCTTAGATACATGAGAAGAGGCTTTGTAGTGCATAAGTACACGCTTCACTTTGAAATTACCTGGCTAGAGAAAGTCTTGTTCATGAGATCGCAATGGTTAACATTGTTCGATTTAACTCCTATATCGACTTTAAATGGTTTGGTCGCCAATTTCAGCCCATATCATCACACTGCCGATTCCTTGGTGCCTTCCTTTAGCCACGGGCACATTTGCATCGGATAAAATCCATCCTTTGACCTGTCCATCTGTTTCATCGAGTGTCACTCGAGATTCATCCGTGAAAATTACTTTAGAAAAGTCAATTTTCATGTTTCTCTTGGCTCAATTTTGACGCTTTAAAATATTTGCTTTACTGAGAGGACTTTGCCTAGGGGAATTCTTGGCAGATCCCAATTTGTGAAGTATTCTACATTTTTTGTCCTTCTTGACTTCCTCAATTCTAGCCTGTTAAGAGATTTGAGCCCTGGCCAAAAGTGATTGGTTCGCTAAAACTTGCTTTAGTTTACGTTTCCCACGAGGGGACGTGTTCTTAAATCCTTTTTCCTTTGCTTCGTGTTCTCAACTTAGATATATTTTCAACAGATCTCTTTATCGTTCGATGATCTCTGCAAAGCTCCTTTGATATCTCCAATGTAGTCATTTTCTCACTGACTGTTATTTTCTGTTTTTTTCAGCATTTGCCAGATCCTTTCCATTACCCATGTTTAAATATATATTATGGAAAAAATATTAGATTTCAGAGTCCTTAAACTATTTAATCTTCATAATAAATTCAGTCTACAGGTTTTATAAATGCAATAACTTTAATAAAGCCATGTTAAACTACTTAAAACTGTAACGAAGCTGTTTTGACGTCTAAAGTTATCGCTTCAAAATTGAAGTTAAAAGATTTATATTTAATTTTAAATTCCCACTTTTTTAGTATTGAGATTTCACTCAACAGAATATGTTCCAAGATCTTGTCCAAATTGAGCAAGATTAAAAATATTTTATCTTCAGTACGTAGGTGATCATGACTCTCCACAACTTCATTTTCTTTGTAACTTTTGTAAGATTTGTTGTTTTACTATCTCTACCAATACCTGCTTTGTCAATAATTTACACAAGCATGGTCTTCTTTGTGCCATAGCCATTCAGTACTTCAGCGATCACGGCTCTTCACAATTTCCTCTCCTTTGCAACTCTTAGGATGCTTTGTCTTTTTCTTATCTCTCCTAATTCCGGTTTTGCCAATGATTTACACTGCCTCGTTATCCGTTTCTTCTCACCTTCCTTTATTAACTTCCGTGGTTGATAAATTTAAAGTATGGAGCTGAAAATTTCAACAAAACTGATAATTAATCATTAAGGAGTAAATAAATCTAAAAAAGAGACAGAAAAATGGCAGAAGACCATCCTAGTCAGAATGCACCACCAAATTGAAAATTACATCTGAACTAAATGTTAAAGGTGAAATCACTTACGGGATTGATTTCGCCTGTAGATGAAGCAGAATTAATACAGTTTATATTCACAATAATGATCTGCATCTTTTGGAGAAAAAATGTTCTATTGAATTATTCTATTGATTCAATTTGCATGTCCAGTAAAATACTTTTTTTTACTCGAACTTATATCGGGTAACTTTGATTCATCACACATCAATGAATGACAAAGAAAGGATGTCTTTTCTCCGTATGTGGGTTTGGGTGGTAAAGCTTAATTAAGTGTAAACGCCAAGTTAGAGCCGGTTTGGCGTCCTAAAAGACCATCCCCAGTTTACAGGTGATAGGAACGGTAAATGATAGTCTAAAGAAAATTTGAGCCTAATTTCACTGTAAATATATATCTCTGTACTGTTTCACTTGTGATTGCGAATAAAACTAAAAATACATTACATTTGTGTATGTTTATCACGCTGGCTTTATTTACATTGTTGTTCACCTTGTACAAGGCCCAAGAGCCGCTCTAGGTAGAGTCTTACAGAGTAAGAAGCGCATTTTTTGCAGAAGATAATAATTGAACAGTTTAACATTGTTGTGATCGGGGAAGCATCCTCTTGGAAGTTGTTTCCACAACGTAGCGTTTCGAAACAAAGAATAATGTATGTCTTCATCCCCATCCTCCATACTTCACCATCGATGAGACTGAACTGAGGTCAGTGCGCCAGTTCAGATAACTACAATATCATCTGATTTCTGTGAGATTGGCAATAGACTCGCGAAAACAAACATTTGGTGGGTTTACAAGTGTGTACTGAACCATCGTACTGACCCCACTTCTCTACGGCTCCACATTGTGGGTCACCTATCGTCATCACCTGCGATACTGAGCGATTCCTTCATAAGATCCACAAAATCTATTTGAGGGTCTTTGTCATTGAAATTCTGTAACCGGTGACAGTCACTAGTATCAAGTCTGAACTATTAAAGATACAGCTACGCTGGGCAGGATATGTCACCAGGATCGATCATTTTATCAAGATGGTGCGGCATTTCAAACTCTCCTTTGCATAGGTCAACCGAAAAAAAGATATACAAGTCTCAGCAATTGTCAACTCGAAATTTGTCAGTGGTCTGACCTAGCTGCAAAAACGGAGACTAAGCCTGTCACTGCCCATCGAGTCGACACTTCCTTTAAGAATGAACGCAGGGTTGACTCGATGGAGAAGTGGATAATGAGAAAAATACATGCTGCCTTTGCCACCAAAGCTACCGTGTCACCAGAGCTACCTTTCCTTGTAGCTATTGTGAATAGGTCATTCTATGCTGCATTGGTCTGGTCAGCTACCTGACAGCCTAAAGTAAACGTGGACAGCCTCCTCCTTAGATCTTTATTCGTCTTCCATTCGGAGACGCCTATTCAACAGTCAAGAATTACTAAATTCCGACCTTAGACAACATAACTTTTTCTTATTACAATGGCTGCTCTAGGTAGACTGTTACAGAGTCAGAAACAATTTATATGGATATAAAAGATAACGTGGAAGATAACGCTTAACCCTAGACTTGGACAGGTTAAAATTGTACTGATTAGGAAAGCATGCTCTTAGGAGTTTTTTTTCCCAAAAAAGCAGCAGTAGAAGTGCATCGAGTGGAACTTTCGTTTCACCATTTGAATACGAAGGGAATGATGGTGGTTCGCTACAATGTCAAACCAAGACGAAAAGAAAGAATTTTGATGTGTATATATTTGAATTATTTGGGTGATATGTTACTGATTTGAAATTTCTGTTTCTCAGGAAATATACTATGGATAATTGCTTATGCTTATTTCACCCTAATGTTTTGTATTAGCGCAAAAGATGATGGGAATAAGAGGAAAGGATGACAGCGAGACACATCTGTTTGCGACGAGATGTATGACTGTGATGAAACCTGGACTGAAATTGAAAAAGCTATTTAAAAGGTTGTCAGTATTATGGAAAGAAAACCAGCATTCAGCTATGACGATTGCAATAACGCACGCAGAATTAAAAAGTGTCTTTCGTTTAAAAAAGCAAAATGATAGCGGAGTGGTTTCTCGTTGTTTTCTCCACAGATTCCTTTTCTTTATTATCTGTGAATTGCCATGACTTCTTGAGAAATAGAGTGGAGTGGTTTCCTGTTACATTCTCCAAATGATCCTTTATTTTATTATCTGTGAATTGCCATTAATACTTGGGAAATAAAGTGGAGTGGTTTCCTGTTACCTTCTCGAAATATTCCTTTTCTTTATTATCTGTGAATTGCCATGACTTCTTCGGAAATAGAGTGGAGTGGTTTCCTGTTACCTCTCACAAAAGATTCCTTTTCTTTATTATCTGTGAATTGCCATGACTACTTGGGAAAGATAGCGGAGTGGTTTCTCGGTGCATTCTCCATAGAATACTTTTATTTATGATCTGTGAATTGCCATTACTTTTTGGGAAATAGAATGGAGGTGTTTCCTGTTAGCTTCTCTACAGATTCCTTTTTTTAATATCTGTGAATTGCCATGAGTTCTTGGGAAAAAGAGTGGAGTGGTTTCCTGTTGCCTTCTCCAGGATTCTTTTCCTTTATTATCTGTGAATTGCCATGACTTCTAGGGAAATAGAATGAAGTGGTTTCATGTTACCTTCTCCACAGATTCCTTTTCTTTATTATCTGTGAATTGCCATGACCACTTGGGAAATAGAGTCGATTGGTTTCCTCCTACATTCTCCAAAGTTTCATTTTCTTTATTATCTGTGAATTGCCATGACTTCTGGGAACGATAGCGTAGAGTTTTCTCGTTGCTTTCCCCATAGATTCCTTTTCTTTATTATCTGTGAATTGCCATGTCTTCTTGTGAAATAGTGTAGAGTGGTTTCGGTTTTACGTCATCCACCGATACCTTTTCTTTATTATCTGTGAATTTCCATGACTTCTTGGGAAATAGAGTGAAGTGGTCTCCTGTTACCTTCTCCACAGATTCCTTTTCTTTATTATCTGTCAATTGCCATGAAATCTTGGGAAATAGAGTGGAGTGGTTTCCTGTTACATTTTCCACAGATTCCTTTTCTTTATTATCTGTCAATTGCCATAACTTCTTGGGAAATAGAGTGGAGTGGTTTCCCACTGCCTTCTCCACAGATTCCTTTTCTTTATTATCTGTGAATTTCCAAGACTTCTTGGGAAATAGAGTGGAGTGGTTTCCTGTTACATTTTCCATAGATTCCTTTTCTTTATTATCTGTAAATTGTCATGGCTTCTTGGGAAAGATAGCGGAGTGGTTTCTCGTTGCTTTCTCCACTGTTTCCTTTTCTTTATTATCTGTGAATTGCCATGACTTCTTGGGAAAGATAGTGGAGTGGTTTCTCATTGCTTTCTCCACAGTTTCCTTTTCTTTATTATCTGTGAATTGTCATGACTTCTTGGGAAAGATAGCGGAGTGTTTTCTCGTTGCTTTCTCCACAGTTTCCTTTTGTTTATTATCTGTGAATTGCCATGACTTCTTGGAAAATATATCGGAGTGGTTTCTCGTTGCTTTCTCCACGGATTCCCTTTCTTTATTATCTGTGAATTGCCATGACTTCTTGGGAAAGATAGCGGAGTGGTTTCTCGTTGCTTTTTCCACAGTTTCATTTTCTTTATTATCTGTGAATTGCCATGACTTCTTGGGAAATTGCTGTGGTAGGATCCACCTAATTTGGTACCGGAAAGAGAGGGAAGGAATCAAGAGATTCTGGCGCGAGAGACAGACTCTCGGCGACTGTCTAACTCTCTGCATTAGCAGAGGGGAACCCGGACGAGGCTTTGCCGAAGGGCAAGGTTTCGTCCTGGGAGGTTGACAGGGCCTGAACCCGTCTAGGCGGGTTCAGAAAGGCCATATTTTTTGCCGAGCCTACGGGCTCGGGGATACCCACATTAAAACGGCCCTGTGCCACATTCGATTCTCGTGGGTGGATTGATAAATACAGGAATCAAGAGATTCAACCAGAGACTCTGCCCGACTTCTACTCAGTCAACACATTCTCCAGGAACGGTCTTTCCATGAATATACAAAAGACTATATGTCAATATCGTGTACACTTTCTTGTTTCAATACTTTTTGTTCTAAGTACATTTTGTGTTGCATTATTATTTCATGCATTAGTCATGTTTCAACAATGGCGACGAGGTAGAAAGAACCATACGAAAAAATAAAAAAAAAGAATTAATAATTGATAGCTTTCAACAATTTCAAAGTCATTGAAGAACCCAGGCTGAAGGAAAAAATTATTAATTAAAAGTCCAACATCTAACGGAAAGGCGAAGGATTCTGAATTTCTGGATATTTAGAAATCGTTAAAGGACGACTAAGCATAAGGAACGTTCACTCAGAAAAATTTGAATGGTGTCGTAAACGAATAACGCTGATTTTAAATTGAAAAAGTTATCTGCAACGAGACACCCGTTAAAAAAACTGGCCGACTACAAAAACATGCATGGAATTAAAAGGCGCACAAATACACCGTGTCGATTTTGAAAGGTAACGAACTTTTAAAAAATTATTATTATTTTTTTTGTTTGCTCAACAATATTTTATAGTGACGAATTTACCTCTGATAATAAAAATCAGAAGTTTGTCATTGAAATACGCGAACAGAAGTAATAAAAAAAATACTAAAGTTGATTATCACGGGCTTGAATGTAAAAGCAAGACATAAAATAAAAAAGTCGTAAGTTGTTTCGATTTTTCTGGTCAGCTTATATTATATCCATAGATACACAAATTAAAGGTATATTCTTTGTTGCATGAACACTATCAGCTAAAGATGGATGAATTATCCTAATTCATATCTGAATTATTCAAATCCCAGCAGTTGAGTCAGCAACGTCAAAATGAACAGTTTGCCTTATTAATAAGGGAACAACAGATAGCACAGCAAAAATACCAAGAAAAGCAAGATGAAAGACAGCAAAAATACCAAGAAAAGCAAGAGGAAAGACTGGGAAAACAGGAAGAAATGCTGATCAAGGTTTTAGAAATTCAAAAGTTAACACTGGAGAAATTAAACAACAATCAGGCAAATGAAGGAAATTCTTCATATTCTAATAACACCATATTTAATTCGCTGGAAACTTTCAACTATGTGCCAGACGAAGAAAAAACGTTTGAAGCGTACTTTAAACGATATGAAGATATTTTCTACACAGACTGTGAAAACTGGTCGAATTCAAGAAAAGTCAGTCTATTACTAAGAAAGCTAGGTACAGCAGAACATAGCAAATTTGTAGATTTTATTCTACCGAGAAGAACGAAGGAATTGGAATTCTCGGAAGCAGTGAAATTGCTAAAGGAGCTGTTTGGAGCAAATATGTCGCTTTGGCATAAGCGATGGTTATGCATGAACGTCGCTAAATCCGACGATCAGGATTACTTAACATATGCATCTATAGTGAATAGACATTGTGACAACTTCAGATTGGCAGAGATTACGGTTGAAGAATTCAAGTGTTTAATTTTTGCTCAAGGACTGGTATCCAGTAAGAGTGCCGAAATAAGACGTCGAGTTTTGTCTAAACTCGAATCTGAACAAAACCTTACCCTGAAAAAGTTAGCGGAGGAGTGTCAGCGGGTCGTAAGTTTAAAGAAAGAGTCTCAAAAAATCGAAGAAGCTGCCATTGCTTATATTAAAAAAAAAAAAAAAAAAAACAGTCAAATTACCCATCAGAAAAAAATTGGAGTAAAAATTCGGCGTATTTTAAAAATAGACAAGAAAAATTAAATACGAAGAACGAGGAGGAAAAAAAGGTTCCACCATATAATTGAAGACGTTGCAATGTAAGTCACTGGGAGGTAAATTGCCCATATAGAAATAAGAAATGTTTCGTGTGCCACAAGAATGGACACAAAGGATCGTGTTGTAAAACGAAAAAATTCAATAGCCGAATTAGACAAACAAATTCGAATATCAAATCAGATAGAGATTTGAGGAAATATGTGACGACTGAAATATTTAAAAAGAATATCAAATTTCAACTTTGATTCGGGTTCAGATTTAACAATAATGAACTATAAAACATGGAAAATTTTAAAAAGGGCTACAATAATGAAGTCAACGAAACGCGCTCGAACGGTAACTGGAAAGGAAATTAACTTCGAAGGCGAGGTTGTACTTCCCATGAAATGAACGGGATCGTTAAAAAAATAAAGGTTTTCATTCTTAAAAATGGAGAAAACTTGATGGGTACAGATTCTATTGAAACATTCGAATTGTGGGATAAACCGTTAAACTCATTCTGCAGAAAAGTAGAAAGTAATACGCAAACAAGACAGGACATTAAAGATGAATTAAAGAAAAAGTTTCCGGAAACCTTCACACCTGGTCTTGGAAGATGTAACAAGTTTGAAGCTAAATTTGAATTAAAGGAAAATACTATGCCAATTTTTAAAAAGAAACGTAACGTGCCTTTCGCAAGTGTAGAGAAAATTAACGAAGAACTTGATAGGTTGGAAAAAATGGGAATTATTTCGAAAGTAGAATCTAATTCATGGGCTGCGCCGATTGTGTGCATAAAAAAGAAATTAAACCAAATCAGAGTCTGTGTTGATTTTTCGACAGGGTTGAACTCGGTAATCAAGGACTACCATTACCCGTTACCGAGTCCGGAGGAGATTTTTAACAAGCTAAATGGTGGAGTTATATTTTCAAAAATCGACTTATCAGATGCCTATCTCCAAATTCCCGTCGAAGAGGAATGTTCGAAGTTACTAGGGATAAACACGCATAGAGGGTTATTCAAGTACAACAGGCTTCCTTTGGGTATTAAAGTGGCACCAACCATTTTTCAACAAGCTATGGACGTCATGTTGAATGATTTAGACTTTGCGTGCGCCTACTTAGACGACATCATAGTAAGGAGCGCAACCGTCGACGAACATCGAGAACATCTCAATCAAGTATTTAAAAAGATTCAGGACTTTGGATTTAAAGTCAAAGAGTCAAAGTGCGAATTCGGCTTGGAGGAAATTAAGTATTTAGGTCACATAATCAACAAAAATGGCAGATTTCCAGATCCGGAAAGGTCCATTGCGATTAGAGACATGCCGACGCCCACTAATGTGGCAATGCTACAGAGTTTTCTGGGGCTCGCAAATTATTATCAAGCGTTCATTAAAGGAATGTACAATCTAAGAGCTCCGTTGAATGAACTACTAAAAAAAGACAAGGCATGGGAATAGACGGTAGAATGTCAGAAAGCCTTTGATGAAATAAAGGAAATGCTTACATCCGACCTCTTTTTAACCCATTACAATCCAAAACTTGATATTGTAGTGGCAAGTGACGCCAGTTCATACGGGATAGGAGCGTGTATTAAACACATAATGCCAGATGGTTCTAGAAAACCAATTGCACATGCTTCGAGAACTTTACTCCCAGGAGAAAGAAGTTACTCACAGATCGAAAAAGAGGCGCTGAGTATCATTTTTGCCATAACAAAATTTCACAGATACATCCACGGCAGACATTTTATGCTTGCAACGGATCATAAACATCTGATCACTATTTTTGGTTCAAAGAAAGGGTTACCCGTTTATACGGCAAATCGTCTGTTGAGATGGGGAACCATTCTTCTCAATTATGATTTTCACATAAAGCACCTATCATCCAAAATTATAATTCATGCGGATAGTTTATCAGGACTCGTACTGAGTCAAGAAGAAAGATTCGAAGAATCAATTATTGCAAATATCAGAGCAGATTATGAGGTGAAAAGCATGGTAAACAACATTTTAAGAGAGCTAACGATTACATCAAAGGAAATCAAAAAAGAAGCTGAAAGCGATGATTTCATTTTAGAAATAAAAAGCAAAATGGTAGCAAATGACTAAAAAGTGCAGGAGACTTATTCAATTTGTGACGGATTTTTATTATATGGTGAGAGAGTAGTAGTACCAAAAAAGTTGCAGAAAAGAATACTACGGGACTTTCATATGGGTCACCCGGGGGTTAATAGAACAAAAAGCTTAATACGAAGCTTTGCATATTGGAAAGGAATGGATGTGGATATCGCAAACATGGTTCATCGATGTAAAGGGTGTGCGTTAGCAGCTAAGGCACCACCTATAGTACACAAACCATGGCCCAAGACGGATCATCCGTGGACAAGATTACACATTGATTTCGCTGGTCCAGTAGAAGATTATTACTACTTAATAGTAGTAGATAGTTTTACAAAATGGCCGGAAGTACTACGCTGCAAAAAGCCTACGTCCAATACCACAACAACTTTCTTGCATGAACTATTTGCACGGTTTGGTGTGCCAGAGTGTATTGTGAGTGACAATGGTACACAATTCACTTCTGAAGAATTTAAGGAATTTTGTGAGTTATATCAAATTAACCACATAACGACGCCGCCGTATCATTTGAGGTCCAATGGACTCGCAGAAAGATTTGTCGATACTTTAAAGCGCGCGCTGAAGAAAGCCTCAGGAGTTCCAACGGAAAAGGCGCTTCAGCAATTCCTACAAGTATACAGAATTACGGCAAACCAGAGAACACACTCAAACATGGCACCAGCTGAACTAATGTTCGCTAGGAAAGTTAAGTCAGTGTTTGACAAGCTTTTGCCAGGAAAAAATAGAGTAAAGAATACTATGTATACAGCGAGAAAAAGATACACCTCCGGAGAGAAGGTGTTTTTCAAGTGCTACAAAAACAACGTTGAGTTCTGGAAGCGAGGCATAGTGGACAAGAGAATCTGTGACCTGATTTACATAATTAAAGGGCCGAAGAATACTCATAAAAGGCACCAGAACCAACTTAAAAAATGTTACGTTCTAGAGCATGAAGAGAGTATACCGGATGAGGAGGAAGAACCTCCGCAGAATACTCCTGAAGCGAGAAGATTCGGTAGGAAACGAAAGTTCACGGACCCATTGGACGTGAATCCAAAACGGAAAAATATTAAAATTAAGCGGATGGACATATGCATATGAAGTATGCAAATGGATCTACAAAGAAATAGCCATAATCCTCAACCCATATAGGAAGCCAGTTTGAAATCCAAAAGGGATTCCAAGGCTTGGGAGGGGGGTGTTGTGGTAGGATCCACCTAATTTGCATAGTGGAGTACCGACCGTATAAATATGGTTGGTACCGGGAAGAGAGGGAAGGAATCAAGAGATTCAACCAGAGACTCTGCCCGACTGCCACTCAGTCAACACACATTCCAGGAACGGTCTTCCCAGGAATATACAAAAGACTATATGCAAATATTGTGTACACTTTCTTGTTTCAATACATTTTGTTCTAAGTACATTTTGTGTTGCATTATTATTCCACGCATTAGTCAAGTTTCAACAGAAATATAGCGGAGTGGTTTCCCGTTGCTTTCTACACAGATTCCTTTTCTTTATTTACTGTGAATTGACATGACTTCTTGGGAAAGATAGCGGAGTGGTTTTTCGTTGCTTTCTCCACAGTTTCCTTTTCTTTATTATCTGTGAATTGCCATGACTTCTTGCGTAAGATAGCGGGGTGGTTTCTCGTTGCTTTCTCCGCAGATCCCTTTTCTTTATTATCTGTGAATTGCCATGACTTCTTGGGAAAGATAATGGAGTGGTTTCTCGTTGCTTTCTCCACAGATTCCTTTTCTTTATTATCTGTGAATTGCCATGACTTCTTGGGAAAGAGAGTGGAGTTGTTTCTCGTTGCCTTCTTAATAGTTTCTTTTAATTTATTATTTAATAAAGTAAATCGAAATTCTAAAATAATTTTTCTAAATAATTTAGTTTATGAAAAAATGAATTTCTTTATGATTTACTTTTTTAAAAATAATGAAAATCTGCTTCATATTTTACGTAATGCTTTTTTCAAATGTCTTATTTGAAAAAAATATTCGCTAATTAAGGTTTTAATCTTTAATAATTTGCTTTTATTCGGTTATAAAAAGTCATATTTTTCTGGTGCTGATTTGTCTCTGTCCTTACTTGTTCCGACAGCTCAGTCTCTGGTGTCGAGTTTGCGGTTTTGAGTTTGCCTATATCCAGGAAAAATAACATTTATATAAAAGATATATGAATTAAAAACAAAATAAAAAAAATAAAATAAGAAAATAACATTCAGTTTCTGATGAACTAAATATAGGATTAATTAGCATTTATAACGTGCTGTCAGACAGAAAACAAATTTATTTCGTGCAAATCTAATATATATCAAAGTATATTGAATTATTTTACACAAGGCCATGGCAATGCGTAGATATGGTTCTTTAGTTTTATGACATGTCAGTCCTTATCAGATTATTTTATGACTTTTTTTTTTGTGTAGAGCCCCCACATGAAAACAAAAACCTTCTGAAGTAACAGTAATTTCCATGGGATAAACCTATTTACTATTTATTAATATCACCAAGGGCGTGTCCGAAATCAGAAAAAAAACGCCGAGCAAAGTACCCTGTTTTTTTTTGTGTTATATAAGCGAATGCTGTAACGCTTTGACGTAATATCGTGGTTGGTAGGTTTTTCTCGACATCAAACAAGTGCGGACATTTAAATATTTGGGCAGTAATTTAACAGTGGTCGGAAAGCGTGACACTGAAATCCGAAGGCGTATTGGGATGGCCAAGGAAACATTTCTAAAAACTAAGCAGGGTACTTAGAAGCAGGAAATTTTCGCTAGAAACAAGGAAAAGTCTATTAAACCGCTATGTGATATCTGCACCCACCTGTATGGAAGTGAATGCTGTAAGAGACTTTAAGCAAAAGAAATTTGGTCCTACAGAAGGATGCTGAGGATTCCGTGGATTGAACATGTGAGCAACGATACAGTTTTTGAGAAAATGGAAACAAAATGGAAACTAATACTTAACATCAGGAAGAGGCAGTTGAGGTTTCTGGGGTACATAATGAGGAAGGAAGGCTTGGAAAATCTGATACTCACAGGACAGATAGACTGCAAGAGTGACAGAGGAAAACAACGCATTACATAGTGACCTTGAGAAAATTGATGGCGGAACAGGGAGGCAATGTTTAATAAGAGTTACAAGGGTCAGGAAGTTGTGGAGATCCATGACCGCTTACGTCCTGAGGAGACACGGTGCATAAGAAAATGAGTTCGTTGAGCTATTCCGACGATTATGAGTATTGCAAAGCGAACTTGTATTTTGGTACAAAAGAGTACCTATCATAATTTGTTCATATCTATCTATCTATCTATCTATCTATATATATATATATATATATATATATATATATATATATATATATATATATATATATATATATCTCAGTCTCTTCCCTATCTATCTATCTATCTATCTATCTATCTATCTATTTCAGTCTGTTCCTCATCAGTCTGTCTGTCTGTCTGTCTATCTATCTATCTATCTATCTATCTATCTATCTATCTCAGACTGGTCATATCTATCTCAGTTTTATCGTATTTAGCACTAATAATGTGCTCATATCTCTATATATACACCTTGCCAAATACAAATGCCGGCATAATTGAATAATTCCCGTCAATTTTACGCCCCGTCCCCTTCTAAGCGAGCTTATTATTTTTCACGGTTATTTTCTCCATTTTTCTTATGTAACCTATAAAAACCCCAGCAGCTATTTGCCTTGATGAAATCTTATATTTTCCCGCTAATTTTATCAGCTGGAAATTTCCACCGTCATGTCTATTCTAGATAGAATTGTTTACTACTAAAAAAAATACAAATGATAAAAATGTCGATAGACATCGACAAGTGAATAAATTTTGTCAGTTGAATATTAACGATGTTTTTCCTTCAGTTAAAGTCCATGTTAAATATAGATTAGAAATAACCCTGATTGTGCAATCCTGCTATAGTAAATGGCTAACCAAAGCATACGTACAAAATTTTCGCGGACACATCGGCCTAATCTTGGTAGATGACTGTTAATTGGGAGATAACATCTTGTATAATTATATATAATAGGTGCAATGGATAAATTGTCGTCTAAATTACGCAAAAATGAAAATAACACTTGACATTTCATTTTAACAGATATATTTACCAAAATTACACAAAAATATCTTGAAATACTAAAGAGTAAATTTATTTAATAAAATCGCCACTGGCTTCAAGCACTTCGGAATCATCAAGCACTTCGGGATCTGCAACTATTCTGGACAGTCTCAGTGTTTAAGTTGGTGAATGCTGTCATAATCCTTGCCTTTAGTTCATCTTTGGTGTTACAAGGATATTTGTTGGTCTCTTGGACAATTACGCCCCACACATAATAAATAATCAAGGGGTTTGCAGTCTGCGGAGTTAGCTGGTCAGATATAAGGCGTGATGTGGTCGCTGAAATTGACTGACAACCATGACTGGGTTCTCCTGCTTGTGTGGCATGGTGCAGAGTCATGTTGTCAGACATAAGGTCTTCTAGCAACCATTCTCTTGATTCAGGACAGCACTATCTCTAAGGCACTTGATATAGGCCTCTGTGTTGAGTCTGAGGACCCTCATACCAAATCCATGAGTTCTTTTCTTATCAGAACGATCAGAATGAGTTTTCGCAGCCACCGTACATTCGTAATCACCATTAAACTCATCCAACTCTCCCCGAATCCTCTGCACTTTCCTCAGTTGATATCCAAGCACTCTGAAATATTCGTATTGGCTGTTCCGGCGCGTATGCCAATCAGTACAGCATGTCGTTTCTAAATTTCTGGTGGAATGAATTGCGTCATTGTGCTCTTTTTCTCACAGACAGTGTCCAAATGACATTACCATATTGTGCAGTTAAAAAAAACAAAAACAAAAACAAAAAACAACACGCATGCGCAAAATGAAAACTATAAAATGGCGGCAATTTACTCATCGGACCCTGTATATGCCGAATAGATAAATAGTATCATTGTAACTAAACAAAGCAAGGTACCCGTTAATCAGACTCGTTACTTCGTTGAGAAACGAAGATCTAAATCTGGGAGCGGCAGATTCTGTCTATATTTATCGGGACAAACAAATCGCTGTCGTTGTTGCTTGATACGCACACGATTGCCACCGAACGATTTTATTATGCAGGTCATTGTTTTCACAATAAGTTTGATATAAAAAGAACAATTCTGGGAAAAAGAAATCATGCCGAGTTTAGCTTATAATACCTACCATTATAAAAATAAATATGAATAATATTTTATTTTGGAATTGTTTGACTGCATTATACAAGAAATAAAGCCTAACCTAAATTACTATTTAAAAATAAAGTTAAAAAGATATAGGCCACAGAAAATATATTTAATTATCACAATATCCAATAAAACGGAATTAATTATTATTTTATTATATTACGTATTAATGTGTATAGTCTTAAAATATTAAATCATCATAACCCATTAAACCATCATAACCCATTAAATCGTATGAACCTGTTAAATCGAATTTACCCATTAAAGCCCACACTCCAATTTTTGAGATGCTGGGTATAATAGATAATTTTAAAAACCTATAGTTAAGAGCGGATTTTTATGAAGTTATATTAGGTTGGTGCAAAAATAATGACGCAATAATGTCGGTTTTTGACGTTAAAAAATACGTCAAAAACGACATTATTACGTCATTATTTTTGCACCAAGCTAATAATTAAATTCTGATGCTTTAAAGCTGATAATTAATTCCTGATATTTTCCTAAACCTATAATTAATTCTTGATTTATTTAGAAGCCTACAAAACATTGTTGATTTATTTAAGATGGAATGATCTATTATGAGAGATCTCTAATTTATATTTAGATATATTGCATTTATTTTCAATTTTTTTGATTAAATTGTTCACTTTTATTGAATATGATGATTGTGCATAAATCTGTATTTTATATGAATGCTACGTGACCGAGTGGTTAGAATGTTCGCATTCTGAACCTGAGATCCGGGTTCGGATCTCACCATCATCGATTTATCGTGGAGGAGGCGTGGGGCGTTAAATATATCTTTCGCTGACCTTTTGAATTCATTTATAATTAAAATATATGTTGTATCTTTTACCTGACATCCTACACCTGCCATCCCCAAATAAATCCAATCATTAGCAATCTTTCTTTTGAATAAAGGTAGATATTAGATATTAATAAAAGTAAATTTAATAATAATGTTTGATAATTTAACACATTCAACATTATACAATAAAAAAATAGTGAATTTTATACCGTGTTTTTCCGAGAAAAGTCTCAGAAAAAAACACGATATAAAATTCAGTTTTTTTTTTTGCATGAGCAAAATAAATTTAGCCACAAAAAAACTACAGCTGTACTTAGTTAAATTTGTAAGGTATATAAATTCGATAAATTAAATATTATTTCGATGGGCCAGAATGCCATACATCTGCGTACCCAAACAATTCTCGGAGCTTGCATTTGGCAAGAGACCACATGGAGTTCACTGAGTCAAGGATCAGCTCAAAAACACATTGCTGAGGACAGAAATCAATTCAGTCAATTGGGAGACAAAAGTTATAGAAAGAACCAATTGGGGAAGAGCAGTCCATTAAAAAACAAAAAAAAAAACATTGTTTGAAAACACCAGAAGACAAACAGAAGAGAGCTCAAAGAAAAGCCAAAGCTCTCTGTCCCCTGAACCATCCATGTGGTGGCTGCAGATGTCTCTTTAGATCCAACATAGGACTCATTTCACACAAAAGGAAATGTCGTTGAGCACCCCAATACTCAGCACAGCAACGAGTTCTGTTGACAACAACAACATATATATTAGGTTGGTGCAAAAATAATGACGTAATAATGTCGTTTTTTGACGTTACGTCAAAAAACGACATTATTACGTCATTATTTTTGCACCAACCCAATATATATTAGTTAATCGGTTAAGGCACATCAGGCTATCTGACGGTTCCGTATAAGATACAGGTTCGATTCCTGTCGGACGACGCATATTTTCTATGAAAATTTCTCGGACATTCAGGCCGGTAAATGTTGTTAATACTGTTTATTATAAATAGAACATTTACTTAAATATTTGTATAATCATATAAAATGTCTTAATATATATATATATATATATATATATATATATATATATATATATATATATATATATATATATATATATATATATATATATATATATATATATAATGTGTGGGTTTGAACTCTAACCCACGGACTGTAATGTGCCAGACATCTTGCCTGTATGCCAGGCATTCCTGGAAATGTCGATAAGCACACCAATACTCGGCAACGAGTTCCGTCAACGGACGATAAGTGTAGGTAGTAAAAAGCAAATGCTGATAAGATAGCGAAGGTCACAAAGCACAGCCCGAGGTCCCCAATCAAGTCGGGGGGTGTCGGGTGGGGGGTATAGAATACACTTGCCCTATTTAACACAATAATTCTATGTACCTGAATACATTATTATTTTTATCATTTTACATGTAAATAGCCTGTTTGATATCCTAAAACATTCACAAGTCTTTCAAACATCGATTTTTGCAAACCACTATACTCCATCGAGTCTAGTCTTCTTTTCAGATGGTAATGTCTAACAGAGATCGCCATTAAGAAAATAGAGCTTTCGATCTGATTTTTACATTGTTCTGACTGTTGTCCTCATCTTTGTTGTAATATTCAAGATGTTTAGGCCGCTGTACTCTCCGGCCTTCTTCAGGTGATTGGAATTTCAGATCCCCGGGGTAGATTTTTCTAGTTTCACGCCTCAACCAACTACGTTACTTCAACAAACGCTTTTATCCACTGGGCCATGTGTCCTTGCCGACATCAGTTTATAAATTTGGGGGACTTATAAACCTAATGTCTCAGCATTTTTACCAGAGCTCATATTACAATTTGTTTTGTTCATTGCTTTTCTCTAGCACCTCGTATTACTAGTTCCCATATTGTATTCATGTCTATGCTTGGGTTCGGTTCGAAATTCCAATCCCCTGAAGAAGGCCGGAGCGTATAACGGTTTAAAGACGTGAATATGAAAATAAAGATGAGGATACATAATTACATACCTCATCTCAAAAATATATCAGATCTTTTTTTTTTATTATTCAGTCTTTTCGTCATTTACCTCGTTATTTTTCGCATCGCTCAATAACTTTGCTATACCACGTTTCTTCTTCCTTTCAACTATATTTCATCTCTCCATTTTGTCTCTGTCTTCGGACAGAGCGTAACTGGAAATATCATTGAGCGGTGTTCAATTTTACGGGAAAGGGCTGCCGGCGGCAGTACCCACCCCATCATTGCAGTAAAGACGGAGATAGCAGCGCAACCGACGGTTGCAAGGGCTAGGTTATTTTTGGACCTATCTCGTGTGATGGCGTTCGGGCTACTGATCTTGTATCACACATACTGACAGCATGAGAAGATACATTCGCTTCTTGATTAATTTTTGACTGAGATCAAAGGGTAGTATCTGTTCTTGTCAGCTTAATTCCCTCTCCACTTCTTTCTTTCTTTCTTTTTCTTACGAAAACCAAGAGGATCTTTCCACGCGATGAAAACAGAATAGTCCATTATTTATAAGGTATTGACAGGGCGTAACGGTCGTTCAAACTAACTAAGCGGAGAGACGAGCACTATTATAATAGAATTATTTTGCACTCTCTTTAGTACAGTCTCTTATCGGTTCATTACACCAGACCTGGGATAAGGCAAAGTAGTATATATATATATATATATATATATATATATATATATATATATATATATATATATATATATATATATATGCATTCTGCCTGCACAAATTCTGATGATACCTAATATATACAGGGTTTGTATTTTCTTTATATTCATAGTACACTTCTGAATAAATTAACCTTCCCAATCAATTCACTTTTTAAAATCCCTTGTAAATCGGGGTTCCAGGGATCTTGCTAACGGACTTGCCTGTACCATTTTGGATCGTTCCCAGTACTCCAGTTATTACTGGTGTAACAGTAGTTTTAAGGCGCCTTAGAATTTCAATTTAAATATATTTTGTCATATTCTTTAACAAAGATATTTTATCTGATGTCGCTGAAATGTCTGTGAAAAAGCACTTTTCTGTTTGTCATTTTTAATCACTTTGTCTGGTCTGTTAGTTTTTATATGTCGCTTAGTATGAATGGTAGTCTCAAAGAATAGTGATTTCATAGACTTCTATGACTGATCCAGCGTGAGGCTCATACCATTTTTTAGCGTGTGGTCGCACGGTAATGCTGACATATATTCTAATGAATATATTGTCCAATTGTCTCATGTTGGTCTTTGTATTCGTTTGGTGTTAGGATTGCACAACCAGACACCAGACAACCTGTGGTCAATAATCTTAACATATTATTCATGCAATCTACATATTGGGTGTGTTGCATTATTATGTTTGCCTGGTATTTGCTGGTAATGATTATTTTTTCTTCTTTGATTCCTTTTGGAGACACATTTCCTTCCGGGTCCCAATCAGAGACCTAAGGTCAGAAATAGCATCATGACATTTTCCACTGATCCTTTTCATAAAAAAAAAGAAAAAAAAAGAAGAAAACTTAAGCCCCCACACATTTTACATAGATAAAACTCTTCGTAACGTGTGAGCTGTACTTGTGAGTACAATCTTTTGTATTTCTTTAAGGCATGAAAGATCAGGAATCCCTTCAGTGAGTTTATCGTAACCTTTTCCAATCAATCCGTGGGCTCCAACTACAACTAAAATTATGGATGTCCTCATGTGCCACATTTTTTAAAAGATCCTTGTATTTTGATAGTTTTTTGAAGATCTTCAAACATACATTACAATCTACAGGGAGTTCAATTCAATAAGAAAGCACATTCTGTTTTTATGATCTTTGATCACAATGTCTTGGCGATTAGCTTTGATTGTTCTGTCCGTGTAATCGAAAGTCTTACCATTATTATTAGCAGTAGTAGTATACAGGACATTTCGGCCGTTGTACGGCCCGGTCATGTGTCTCCAAAGATAGTGTATGATAGCGTTGATTGAAGTAATCCAGTGACTTGACCCAAAGAGTTGTGAGTTCAATGCCAGGCCACAGCAGAAGTGAACAAAAACTTGGAGAGTTGTGTTAGTAAAGAGAAATAACTAAAACTGCGATATCGAGAAAAGGCGTGACATGTGGAACTAGATCAGTTTACTCCCAGTGGGACTAAATAAAGGGTTCGATTCGAAATTCCAACGCATATCACCTGAAACCCCCCCCCAAAAAAAAAACAACAAAAAAAACGAGTGGGATGTTGGGGGTACTGCAAATTTTAGAATTTTTATTATTTTATCTTATTTTTATATCTAGCCGAATTCATTTAGAGTCTTTTTCTTTTTCTTCCCATCACTTTTGTTAGTAGGTATCCCCCACTGTGTTAATAAAGGATTAGCCAGGAATGGTGAAATGTTGTAAGAGCCATGGCGCAAATTTATTCTGATGGATGAAACGCGTCACAAGTAAACTTTTTCCACTTTGTCATACAATTTCTCCAATACTGTTCATGATATATAAAAATATATATCCTTATATACTACATTATAAAGAAATTAGTATGAAATCATTTTTTTTATTAATAAATTTACAAAAATGTCTGTGAAAAAATGGATAAAAAAGTAAATAATCACGCTAGCGATGAGTTATTGTAATTATTAATTTTGAAAAAAAAATGCGTTTTTCCGGATATTTCCTTCATTTGACGTCGCGACATAAATTCAATAAAAGATTGCGAGCAACTGGATTCATACCTTTTTTTTTCTCTGGAGAAGTGACAACAAAAATGTTAAATACTATTTATTAGATTGTTTATTTACAAGAATATTGTTTAATGCTTAATTCTGGAGCAAAAAAGAAAATGCATAAATGCAGTTTCCTATGTTTGTCTTTTATTCTTCTTTTATGTGCCGTGTCCTTTCAGGACGTAGGCGATCATTTCCTTCCAGATCTTAATAAGCTTCGTCTTTTTTTTATTATTCATCCTTGTTCTACCATCCATTTACTCAAGCCTATCAAGTATGTTACGTGCTGTTTTCCTCTGTCCCTCTTTCCCTCAATCTGTCCTGTGTGTATCAGAATTTCCAAGCCCTCCTTTCTCATTACGTGTCTCAGAAGTTTCAACTACTTCTTCCTGATGTTAAGTATAAGTTTCCTTTTTGTTTCCATTTTCTCTAAAACCTCACCGTTGCTTATATGTTCGGTTCATGGTATCCTCAGCATCTTTCTGTAGAACCGCATTTCTCTTGCTTCAAATCTCTTCTTCATTTTTGAGGAGATTGTCTAGAATTCACTGTCATACAGGAGGACAGATGTCACTTAATAGTTCAGTACTCTTTTCTTTGTTTCTAACGAAGTTTTTTGTTTCTTAATGCCCTGCTAAACTTTTAGAATGCAACTTTGGAAATCCCAATACATCTTCGGATTTTGTCACATTTTGTCTTCTGTTCGAAAACTCCCCAGATATTAACATTTTTGTATTTGTTTCCTTTTAGTATCTCCATTTTGTAATTTGCATTTTGGGATCATCCTTTTACTGACAACCACGCATTCTGTCTTCTTGTTTTTATATATAGTCCTTTCTTCTCTCTTTGCTTTGTTACCTTCTGCAGGAAGTTTTGTAGTTTTCTTTCTGTGTCTGCTATCAACACTGTATCATTTCTATATCTTATATTGTTAAGATGGTGTCCGACAGTACTGAATCCTGATCTCAGAATAGCCTCGCTGTATAGGTTGAATAACTCCAGGTGAGAAGGCACATCCTTGTCTTACACCTCTTTCTATTTTTGTCTATCTGCTGAATTTATTGTCTATCCGTATGCAGGCGGTTTGCTGCCAGTATAGGATCTTATTAAAATTCTTAAAATAATTGTTTAAAACAATAAAAATTGCTGCGGGAGTAAATAGAAATAGTGATGTCAAGAGAACAACTGATCTTTTGACACACTGTTTTTTTGCGAGTAATAATGTTAAACTTTGCCAAAAATATTCTATATTTGAAAAAGATGAATGATGTGAAATGAAGACTAAAGATCTGTCAGGTTTGAAATTAGGCACTTTCAGACAGAAGGATATCAACAAAGCAAACGAGTTCCTTTTAAACTAGTGTGACAAATACGAATGTTCAATGTGACGCGAGAAGTAAATTAAACCCATGGCTATATATGTTTACGGTGATATGTTTACGCCATCTAAAAAGTTTAAGATGCTATACTTTATAAAGAAAAATAAATCGCTGATAAGGATTAGCATTTGCAACGAGATTATTTGGTAGCTTTTATTAAACTTCTTTCAAGAGAAGAACAAAATCCAGATGGCACCTTCCTGCTAAAATCGACCATCGTGAGATTTGAACCCGAAAAAAAAAATTCTAATCACTCGACCATATCGTGTCCATGACTAAATTTTGTCCGCTCTGGGTATGACGATAAACTACATCCGCGTCCTGGGTATGACGATAAACAACATCCGCGTCCTGGGTATGACGATAAACTACATCTGCATCCTGGGTATGACAATAAACTACATCCGCGTCTCCTGGGTATGACGATAAACTACATCCGCATCCTGGGTAAGACGAAAAACAGCAAGGTCTCTGATCAGGAGGTTTTGAGGAGCGTAGAACCACCTCGTAATTGCTGGTGTTCCCTGGTCCACCCTGACCCGGGTGGTAGCACCTGTTATGGCCCCAAATATGGGCAAATAGTTAACTGCCAAACTGGAACCAAAACACTATGGACGTGTAAAAATAGGTTTTAATACCCGAAATACTTTGTATTTATTTATGTAATTATTACCAGTAATACATTTTTGAAAAAAAAATACCATTAATAAAAATCTTGTCGACATTAAATAACCCATTGAGATTGATGTGCCATAAAACAAATCAAACCAAACCTACCTAAATTTTGATTTAATCTCGTAGTTCTAAAAAATACCTTTTATCCTAATTGTTAACATATTGAGTACCCAGCCATTCTAAAATAAATTTCAGGTAAGCAATCAAAAAAATGTTGGTGTTTAATTAAGAAACTCCATTTTGTGCTTCAGTCATCCATAATCCTAAGAACAAAGATCAAAGTTTGCTTTGATTAGGCAACATCGTAATAGCATAAAAATAACGTTCTTTAAAAATATTAATATCTTGAAATATTAAAATTGCAGCCAAAGCGTGACGGCAAGGTGGGAAAATAACGTCTTTCTGTCGTCAAGACACACCTATGAAATAATTATTTTGTTAGACTTTTCGACCATAACAGACATAATTCCTTGAAAAATATTGTGAATTATTTAACAGCTATAAATTGTCACAAGTTTAATGGACTATGGGAAATTCGGCATTTGTTTTCATATGATATTAGCTTTTCAAATTTGCTGTGTCACGACATTCTATTTCAAGGAAATTATGATGACCGACGTAGTCGTTTAATAAATCCTAAATATTCAGAAAACTAATATAATATTAAATTTAGTTAAAGACTGCACAAGTCGCATGAAACGGAGGAAGATAGTTTTGCTTTGAGGGGAGAGATGTGCATTTCGTGAAAAACAACATTCTATATCCTAGTTATTACACAGGTTATTATCCTAGTTATTACATAAGTAATTTACAATCGTCTGAAACACGAACATGGAATAATGGCGCTGGTAAGAATTGATGCCCCCCCCTAGAATTACTACACGATGTCAGATTTTATTATGCAAGTCAATGTTTTCACAATAAAATTGATATTAACCAATTGATATTTTACGTTAAATATTAACATAAGTTCCAAGTAGATATAAAGTCAGGGATCGGTTTTCTATTTTCATGTAATAAACTGCGAAAAATAGTTTAAAAATTTACTTTCTTTACTTTTGGATACCGATCTGAGCTGATATGAAAAGTTCGAGGAATTTATGATGAGAAGGATTTCGCTTAAAGGCACTTTTCAAACCTTGCTTGATCGGCAAGGCTCCTTTGTGGTCGCATTGGTTAAGGCACGTCGGATCCAACGACAGTTTTCCTTTGCCGCAGGATTTATATTTTGCTTTAATAAGATTTCTCGAATATTTAGGCCTCTAGAAAAACAAATATACTGTCTAATAAATACATGAGTATCCATTAAAAATAACGTTTAGTGATAAAAACTCTCAGATTGATAAATTAAAATCTATTACTTTAGAAAATTACTGCGGATTAATTATAACTTAGTCTTTTACTATTAGGTCGGTGCAAAAATAATGTTGTTTTCTCACATAATAACATATGTGAGAAAACGACATTATTTTTGCTCCAACCTAATAATTAAATTTAAATTAATAAATTATTATTTTTTATTATTAACGATCTGTCCAGGAATATTCTCAGATTAGTAAACATCTATTTTGATTATGTTAAGCTGATCTCTCATCTGGTCAAGCTCTAACAGATCAATGTGGAAAAACTGGCTTGCAACTTCCAAGAGATCTAAAGCCGAACCTGTAACATTTCATCATCACTGATCGGATTCTTTTGTACTCTTAATGACGATTCATGCTTAACGTGGAACACATCTATAGGATCTATTCCTAAAGATCCGGGTAAAATGGCCAGCTCATTCTATCAATCAGAGAAGTACCTGTTTTTTTCTACCATGCTTTATTTTTACAAGAGTCAGCATTCATAAATT
>OZ010596.1:40807947-40875447 GCA_963932145.1 Acanthosepion lycidas | reverse complement strand
CTAACACTGTGAAATGTCCGTATTGGAAGTTACGGTGTGAATGCCAAATTTCTGGCGGAGTGAATTGCGTCACGGTGCTCTTTTTCTCACAGATGATGTCCAACTGACCCTACTATCTTATGCAGTCGACAATATAAAAAATAAACAAAACGCATGCGCGAAATTAAAAATATAAAATGGCGACAATTTTCCCATTTCACCCTGTATATATCAAACACTTTCTGTTTTCAGTTTGTCGGATCTGATAAGGTAATTTATGGGCATTCTTATCTTGAAAACATTGTTGAGGGGTCCACCCTTTTTTATACAAATGGACTCACCCAATGTATACTTATACTACTGCCAGTGAATACCCGGAGAGCAAGACCGAAGAGTCGAGTCGAGTCCAGTGTGACAGAGTAAAAGGTTGTAGGTTACCGGAAGTGTGAGGGTGAGGTAACAGCGTTGTAGGAGTCGCAGTGAGCGAGCACGTAGACTCCGTAAGAAGTCATACAGCGATGCTTCAATATCAAAGAGTGTATATATATATATTGCTACTAACACGTGTTCCTGGAACTACGAGGGTCATTCAATAAATAAGGTGAATTTTTCAGTATAAGGACTTCTAATACAGATAGAAGTTTACTTTTTTTATTTTACTTCTTTTTCACATAGATTTAATTTCTTTTGCAGATTAAAAATCTTTGAGAGTTTTGGCGATTAACAAAGATGGTCGATCAAGAAGAATGTTCCAGGATTGAAAAGCGGTCAGTTATCAAGTTTTTGGTTGCTGAAGGGTACAAACCAGTTGAAATTCATAGGAGAATGTCAACTGTGTATGGTACCACATGTTTCAGCCCCCCCAAAAATGTCTACAAGTGGGCTAAATTGTTTAAAGAAGGACCGAGCAGTGTTGAGGATGAAAACAGGCCTGGGAGGCCTACAGAAGTGAGGTCTCCTGAGGTGATCGAATCAGTCAATGACCTCATTCAGTCTGACAGAAGAACTACTGTGAACTGGTGAGGCAGGTCAAGAAAGACATAAAGAACAAACACAGGGGTCATCAGTCAGAAGAAGTCATCTTGCATCATGACAACGCAAGGCCTCAAACAGCAGCCCAAACAGTGCAGACCATCAACGAGCTGGGCTGGGAACTGCTCTCTCATCCCTCTTACAGTCCAGACCTTGCCCCTTCAGACTTTCACCTGTTTGGTCCCTTGAAAGCGTTCACGAGAGGCACGATGTTTAAAAGTGACGATGAAGTGTTGTGAGCGACTGGCTGAGACATGAGTCCAAAGATTTTTACGCTGAGGGAATACGGAAGCTTGTGCACAGATGGGAAAAGTGTGTGACAGTGCTGGCAGACTACGTTGAAAAAAAAAAGTAAGCTTCTATCTGTATTAGAAGTCCTTATACCCAAAAATTCACCTTATTTATTGAATGACCCTGGTACTAACCTGCTTTACCAGTTTGTATTATTACGTTAATACATTATTGTCATATATTCATTCTTGGCGTTTGTTATTTATTGGTACGGGATTTCATCCCGGAATCCACAACAAACATTCTGGACACATTCTTAGTTTGTTTTTTCCAATGCGTCATTGATAGCGTTTCAACTTTATCTCATTACCTCCACATATATTACGGTAATATATTGCTATAGTTTTTATTTTATAGAGGTAACATGAACATTAAAGAGATGGAGCTTTCCGAGGTAGAGGAGGTCACAACAGGTCAGATTAGGGCCAAAACATCTATTTCCAGACAAAGCACAAAAAGTTATATTTTCATGTAACACCACAAACTGGCAAGAACTGAAGCGTAAGCATCTATGTAAGCATTTAATTATCTCTAAAATTAACAAGGGAGGTGTTGATGGCCAAATGCTTTGCAATAGTTTAAATGGAACAGGAGAGACAAAATTCTTCTCCTACTATGATAATCTTCGTTCATTTGCCTCTTTGAGAAATAAACGAATCGGGATATAAGATGCAAATAACAGCAAGTAAAACAGAAGTATTTTCTGAGTTGTTTAGAAGCCATTATTTTGACAGAATGAAATGAAGATCATCGTCCTCTATTTAAAAGATACAAAGTGTAGAGAACACAATCTGTTGTTTTCGTTTTAGATGTTTAAAGACCCAAGCAAAGCTGGGTATTTCTGGTATTGTGCATCGAGAATTGTCCCCAAGGATATGTGGATGCGGTAGTCTGGGATTTTGTTATACAAGAGCATACTCATCGTTTTTTAGGCATCCACGTTATTGTTCATCGAGAATTGTCTCCAAGGATATGTGGATGCGTTAACCTGCCTGTTTGTCATAGATGCACAATACAGTGAATATCGAAAAACGATGAGAATTCTCTCGCATGACAAAATCGAAGGCTACAGCATACACGTGACCTTGGGGATAATTCTCGATGCACAATACCATGGATAGCGGAGAATCGATGAGAAGGCTCTTGCAAGACAAAATCGCAAGCTACAGCAAACACGTATCGTTAGGGACAATTCTCGATGGACAATACCGTGGATATCGAAAAAACGATGAGAAGGCTCTTGCCAGACAAAATCGCAAGCTACAGCAAACACGTGTCCTTAGGGAAAATTCTCGATGGACAATACCATGGATATCGAAAAAACGATGAGAAGGCTCTTGCAAGACAAAATCGCTAGCTACAGCAAACACGTGTCCTTAGGGAAAATTCTCGATGGACAATACCGTGGATGTTGAAAAAAGCTCTTGCATGCCAAAATCGAAGGCTACAGCATACACATGTCCTTGGGGACAATTCTCGATGCACAATACCGTGACAAAATCACAGGCTACCACTTGGGGACAATTCTTGTGTTGTTCGATGAAATGCTTTCGCTGTTATAATTCGCCTGTTTGGTTAACGGTACATCAACACCTTATGTGTCATTTAATGCCTAAATTTAATTTTCTTTGGAGCTTTGGCAATTTATTATTATTATTATTATTATTATTATTATTATTATTATTATTATTATTATATATT
Organism: Acanthosepion lycidas; assembly: GCA_963932145.1. Lineage (NCBI taxonomy): Eukaryota > Metazoa > Mollusca > Cephalopoda > Sepiida > Sepiidae > Acanthosepion > Acanthosepion lycidas. Next base: position 40,872,444 of record OZ010596.1, on the reverse strand, counting down.
GCTGGAAATTTTTACTATAAAAATGCATTTTTAACTTTCATAATTTTCTCACTCCAGTTTGGGTGTTCCCTGTTTGCTCATAGCTAGGACCCTAACAGGTGCTACCTCCCCGAGTAAGGTGGATCTTGGAAGAACAGCAAGAAAGAGCTTGCCCAACGCTCCTTAAAACCTCCTAATCAGAGGCCTTGCTGCCGGATGTAGTTTGTCGTCATATCCAGGACGTTCAATGCACATACGGCTTTCTGTGTCACGTTTTCCACCGTCTGCTAAAAACCTTCCAATATTCTGTATGTGCTTTATTCCGCAATTTGCAGTACGGGTTGGGCTTCTTACTAATGACCATCCATCTGTCTTCTAACAATTAACTGTCATTCTAGATTTCACTATTTTTACTTTGTGTAGAAGTACTTGTATTTTTCTTTCTCCCTCTGCCATCAATAAAGTGTTATCTGTGTTTGACATGTTAAGAGTTTGCTAACCAATAATAAATCCTAGTATAACGAGTTCCCTTAAGATCATCTCAATGTTTACAGAAAAGTACAGAGTCCCTAAACTCGCTGAAAGTTTTGCAACATATGTTTTCTTGTCTGAATCTGTTATCCGTCTGGTGCGTTTCCTTTCGACCCAGTCAAGATTACATATTTTTCAATAATTCCTTACATACAGTTTCTTTGTCTATTTTTACTTCTTCGGTTATTTTCAAATGGAACTGCGCAGCATGTACAAAGGAAACATTTTTTTTTTTTAAAGATACATTTGTTAAGACAATTTTTTTTTCTTTCCTCATCCTCATTTCTTTTCTCAAATAAATAATTTTACCTTCCCTCTCCCTAAGCGAGAGTACCTCTTGACTTTGTCTAAAAACAGAATACAACGGCCTCTCATAATTTTTTGGAGGGTTTGACGGGTCCAACTAACATCAGTTATCTTTATTCTGTGCATTTGTCTTGATATTTTAGTTGGTTTTGTGAGTTCATCCCCATCCTCCTCATTGCGTATCATTTACAGATATATATATATATATATATATATATAATTTTATGCTCATGAAATTTTTATATCATGGGGATGTATTTTTTTTATAGGTCCCCTGAAATTATGCGGTATTATGGTATATGAAGGATTGAATGATAATGGATGAGTTCTTCTGGTGGATGTGCAACTTGTAACGAGTGAATGGGTCGTGAATCGGATTAGCTAGGTATAAGATAGTAAGTGACGACCAGCCTCAACCCATTCCCCACTTTTAGGCCTTGTGCCACAATTGTATTTTATATACAATAAATCTCGACAACAAAGACATTAGCGAGAGATACTCATGATTTTGTCTAAAGACAGAATATAGCGGCCTCTCTTAAATCTTTTGAGGGTTTGACGGGTCCAACTAATATCACTTATCTTATTTTGTTTGTGTTTGATATTTTTAGTTTGTTTTGGGGCCTCAGCCCCTCTCCTTATGGCGTACTATTTACAGATTTTTATATACAGATTTTTATGCCCATGAAATTTTTATGTCATAGGGATTTGTTTTTTGTAGGTCCCCTGAAAGTATGCAGTATTATGGTATATGGAGGATTGAATGATAATGGATGAGTTCTTCTGGTGGTGTGCAAATTGTAACGAGTGAATGGGTCTGAATCGGATTAGCTTGGTACAAGATAGTGATGACCAGCCTCAACCCATTCCCTCTATTAAGACCTTGTGCCACAATTGTATTTTATATACAATAAATCTTGAATGTAATACTATTGCAGCGACTTGTCTAGCTGAGTATTGAATGCTTCTATCTCAACTGCCTCTGTCGGGTTAAGTGTTGTGTCTTGCCAGACCCCACATCACAACAATCATGTAAAAAGCCCGGGAGCTTCTCGACAGATTACGAGGCACAGTTTATGCGACTAATTGGGTAAGATAACTGCTAACCCTACACTTGAACAAATTCAGAATGTAGTGGTCGGGGAGGTACCCTCTTGGGAGACGGTTCCACAGAGCAATGGCTGTCTGGAAGAAGTTATTCGAGTAGGACTTACTTCTCACCAATGGAAAACAGAGGGAATGCGGATTGTTTGCTACAATGTGAGTAGTATGGCGGGTCCTAACCGTGAAGGTTAGGTCTGGTGGAAGCAAGGAATCTAGTCTGTCAAAGCACTTTGCATGGGAGTAGCGATAGAGCAGTGACAGTCATGCCACATCCCGCCAATGAGTGTGAGGTTGGAGGGTGGAGAATAATTTGTCACTCACGAGGACGCGGAGACGCTTTTGAACTCTATCGAGACTGGAAAATGATGACTAGACAGCTCTCGCCTAAATATGACAGCAGTACTCCATTTTAGACCTGATCTGTCTCTTGTAAATGTAGAGGATAAGACGAGGCGTCAGGTTACTACTGGAGCGGTACTGGGAACTGACCATTTTTCATACACCCTTAGCAATGAGTAGTATGTATAAGTTCCACCTGAGCTCTGGGGTGAGTTTAAGGCCCAATAAATACTCAGGGTAAGGGACCACCACGAGAGGACATCCATGCATCCCGATCGGGGCTCGATCGGCGATTATGAAATGTAAGTAGTTTGGTTTTCGAGGCATTGAATGACCAGCCAGTCCCCCCCCAGAATGACCATTTATCTCCATTGTCACCATAGATATTCACAAATCATCGAAGTATATTCTTATGTAGACAATTTATGTAAAGTAAAAAGAGCGTTGACACTAGAAGCCACCGCTGGGAGACGTCTGCATTGATTGCTAGGGCTCCGGAGGACTGGCTATTAACAGCTACCTAAGGGACCTACCCTTTAGGAATGGGTTTTATTATTGAGAAGACTCTTCCAGTGATTCCATAGTGAGAGAGCTTGAGCAGCAATCCTTTGTACCACACCTTGTCAAAGGCCTTTGAAACATCTAATGTTATGGTCCTTGGGCTGTATTTATTGTCTCGTGCCTGACTGATTCTATGAGTGATGGTAGTTAGTACATCAGCAGTGGATCGAGTACCGTTTGTTGCTCAAGTGCTTCACAGATTCTAATTTTTTCAACATCCACGGTATTGTCCATCGAGAATTGTCCCTAAGGACACGTGTTTGCTGCAGCTTGCGATTTTGTCTTGCAAGAGCCTTCTCATCATTTCTTCGACCTCCACGGTATTGTGCATCGAGAATTGTCCCTAAGGACACGTGTTTGCTGTAGCTTGCGATCCTTCTCATATTTTTATCGTAGTCGGATTAAATTAATGAACACAGCGATTTTGTAAGAAACAATCATTTCGACAGTCTTGTATTTCTAACGATTGTGAGTATATTTCAACGAAAAGGTAAAATGTAAGTTTTTATTTTCATTTTTAACTCTTTTCTTTCTTTCATTCTTTCTTACAAATACATATTTATATGCAGTTATTTACTTAAAGTAAGTTAGTCTTTGTTTTTTTCGACATCCACGGTATTGTCCCTAAGGACTCGTGTTTGCTGTAGTTTGCGATTTTGTCTTGCAAGAGCCTTTTCATCGTTTTTTTCGACCTCCACAGTACTGTGCATCGAGAATTGTCCCTAAGGGCACGTGTTTGCTGTAGCTTGCGATTCTTCTAATCGTTTTTTCGATACCCACGTTACTGTGCATCGATGTGTCTAAAGATTTATTGAAAAGTGCCAAATCTTAACTCGTAAGAAAGGAAACGCACCATACGAATAATAGATTCAGACATTTACATATCAGAAAACATATATTGTAAACCTTTCGCTGAATCTAGAGAGGATGTTAAGTGAACTTGTTATACCGGGATGCATTATTATTGAGCAAACTCTTGATATGTAAAACACAGATAATATTTTTATCGATGGCAGAGAGAGAGAGAGAGAGAGAGAGAGAGAGAGAGAGAGAGAGAGAGAGAGAGAGATATGCAAGTACTTCTATGCAAAGTAAAATGGTTAAATCTATTGTTAGAAGACAGATGTATGGTCATTAGTAAGAATACTACCCCATGACACGTACTGCAAATTGGAGACATCAGAACAAAACAAATACAGAATATTGGATGGTTTTTAACATCCAATGGAAAACGTGACACAGAAAGACTCATGCGCATTCGACTTCCTGGGCATGGCGATAAACTACATCCGACAGCAAGGCCTCTGATCAGGAGGTTTTGAGAAGCGTTGGACCATTTCTTCATTGTTATTCTTCAAAGATCGAGCCTAACCCAGGGTGGTAGCACCTGTTAGGTTCCTAGCTATGGACAAAAAGGGAACACCCAATTTGGAGTCAGAATACTATGAAAGTGTAAAAATGCAATTAATAGTAAAAATTTCCCGTAATAATAGTAAAAGAAAATTACCAAAGTGAGAAAGAAAATGAAATTCCGGCATTAAATGACCATTAAGGGGTTGATATGCAGTTAGCCAAACAGGCGCACTGGAATCATGAAAGATGCCTTCCCTAAAGCATTTCCTTCTACCCAACCCGAAAATTATTCCCAAGGATATGTATGAGCTGTAGACTGCTATTTTTTTCATGCAAAAGCATTCTTATCGTTTTCTCGACATCCTCGGTATTGTGCATCGAGAATTGTCCCCAATGATATGTGCATGCTGCAGCCAGCGATTTTGTCACGCAAGAGCCTTCTCACCTTTTTTCAACATCCACGGTATTGTGCTTCGAGAATTGTTCCCCAAATGCTAGACCGTCAATCCAGAGTTCTACATCGTTTGAGCACGAATACATGAATTCTTCACGATAACAATGCACCCTCTTACCAAGCTCTCCTCAATTGTGAGTTTTTAGCCAAAATCAATATCGTATCGCTTCCGCGCCAGCCTTATTCGCCAGATTTAGCACCTGCGGACGTCTATCTATTCACCGGGCTGAAAAAGCCGATCATAGGTCGCCGTTTTAACACCATTGCCGAAATCCAAAGCGAATCTTCGACTCGCTTACGGAAAACGACTTCCAGGCCGGATTTCAAATGCGGTTCGGGACCAGTGTATTTCTGCGCAAGATGTCTATTTCGAAGGAGACGATATCAGAATTAATTAAATATAATATTTTTTTAAGACATAAATAGTTCGGTAACTTTTGATATCACCTCGGATTTGCATAAAAATGTCTGGCAGCAGAGAGTGTCGGAAAATCAGATGTTCGCGGAGATAGTAGGTCGGGTTTAGGTTAGTTAGGATACGCCCTTCAGCTTGTCGAGGCTGTCATAGTGAATTTCCAGACTTGATTTACAGGCAGCTCTGTTCCGCCGAGTGTCTATATGTCTATATACCGACAAAGAAAAAAAAAAAAAAAAAAAAAATAAAAAAAAAGCACATCTTTTATTTTATGCAAAGTATCTAAGAAGGGAAGCCGGAGATAAAAAAAAAAAAAAAAGCAAAGATAATAGACATCGTTATAATTCATTCTTTTCGCAAGTTTTCAACCGTTTCGTTTATTTTATTGCATTTGTCCTTACACCTTTTACTCAATATCACCTTTTTCAAAAATTTGATGTATAACAGATTGGCAACTTTGTCTTTTCGTTTTACTGTTGAACTAGCTTGATGTAAACGTAAGTTCTATTTTAATAGTTTCGTACTTCTTGCTTGTGGAACTGTCGCAGGTTTCTTGCCTCCCTGTCATCAACAATCTTGAAAAATTTAAATGCAACGCGAATCGCCATCTTCTGTTTTTCTGAATCCTTTTCTTTAATTGGTCTCACGTTTTCTACTGACATGAGATGGAGCGATCATATTGAAAAATTGTCAGGTCTATTGCTAAGAAAATTGCTTCACTGTGTCGTACCAGACAATTTTTATCGTCAGTATCTAACTTGCACCTTTATAAATCTACCATTCGCAGTGCATTGAATATTGCTCCCACATCTGATTTGGTGCTCTTGTAAAATAATTGGAGATTCTCTGTAAAATCCAAATTAGGTCTGTAATGTTATCGGTCCTCACCTGGCATCTCGTCTTCAGTAAGTTTCCCAGCGCCGTGATGTGGTTTCCCCTCTGCCTTTTCTAGAAATACTTCCATGGTAGTTATTTTAATGAGTCCTCTTTCTTGGTACCCCAACATATGTGAATTTAAGCGTACTACTAGATTGGCAATTAGGTCTCATCGTTTTAATGCTGAAATAGATGTAACCGTAAGTTCATTCTAACAGTTTATTTTCTCGCACTTCTCCCCCATGGAAATATCTTCCGATTTCTTCCCTGCCGCCTGCAATCTACAAAAGTTTAAATTCAACGTCTATCACCATATTTTATTTTTCCTGAAATCTGTTCTTTTATTGTCCTTTCTCCCCACTAAAATCTTCTCATTCTCTTTCACTTTATTACCGTTTGCTGTCTAAGTGGTTTTATTGCTGTACTCTCGAGATAAAATTGACACATAACTAGTAATTACCGTATTTGCCGGCATCTTGGACGCACCCACGCATTGGGCACAGCCATGTATTAGACGCAACCAGATTTTAGCATAGAATATTTAGAGAAAACAAATGCGCACATCACAACCAAAAACAAGCAAAATTATAACCTTGCCTTTATGTGACCTTCTCACTAACCATGAAGAAACATTTACAGAATAACCACAAATCATACTACTGGTATTTCTTTTTTTTAATCGAAGTGGGGTAAGGTTTAATTACCAGAACATTTTTGGGAATAGAAGAATTTTACTACATTTCATCGTGCATTTGTTGAAAATTGTTTTAGTTATTTATCAGAGAGCAATATCTGCATGTACATTAAATTCATAACAGCTACAAAGAGATCTACTGGTATCAGTGAACATTGGTACAGATGGCAATAGGCACCCCCCCAACCCCCACCCAGATATATGGTACTTGTTGGTAAATGAAGTTCCATAACATACATGCAGAAAAGCAAATTCCAGTATCTGTATATCAACAAAAACACACACAAAGAAAGCAGCAATATACCAGTCAGAAGAAATATTTCTATAAAATCTGGTATTTCTACGGAAAAAGCAGCAAAAGCTTTCATTTTCCAGGGTGAATTTTTCAGGGATATTTTTACGGATATCATGTTTGTTCATTTTTAGGAGTCATAGTTTCAGAGCTAAACTTTATGCGTGACTGATTCACTGTGAACCTCACTTTTATCATAGTCTGTATGTCCCGCTCATAAATAATATTGCTGCGCCGGGTGCAGGGTAAATGGTGGTGGTGGTGGTGGGAGGGTGGATAATCTGGGTCCAATAGGAAGGAAAATACGGCTTTCAGATATTTTTATTAGGTTGGTGCAAAAATAATGACGTAATAATGTCGTTTTTTTAAATTAAAAATATGTCAAAAAACGACATTATTACGTCATTATTTTTGCACCAACCTAATATAAGTAGTGATCACGTGATCACGTACAAAACATTATTTTCGGGTGAAATCCTAATTTCACCACTTAAAAAACCGTGTGAGCATTACATGGCTAGCGTCATTAACTTTATTTTATTTTATATTAAACTACTTTTAGGGTGTATGTTATTTATATAAAACTACCTTCAGGGTATATGTATAAGCTGTGTTATGAAATGTAAAGCGATATCATGTTTATGCTTGGGTTCCATTCGCAAGCTACACCATTTTATAAATGCTATATACAAATTAAATAGCCTGTATTCCAAAATCCGAAAAAAATCTGAAAACTGAGAATCTGGAAGTGCTTCAGTTTTCAGATTTTTTTCGGATTTTGGAATACAGGCTATTTAATTTGTATATAGCATTGAAAAAAAAATCTTTTTCGTTATTTGGTGATAGTGTATAGCATGTTTTCCTAACCTTTTTGGCTCCATCGCTCACTTTCACATGGAAACATTTTTCCTTGCCCACCTGTATAGTAAACAATCAAATGCATATAGAAATTTTTTGGTAGAAGTTTGGATTTATGATGTAGTAAAAAATATCAAAGGGATGTAACAAATAGCGCTGACTTAGGCACCTTCTGCTGGTACTAACATATTAAAGAAGAAATGAAAGCAAATTTGACCATTGGAAACTATATATATAATTTAGTTTTATGGCCAAGTTTAGTTTCAGGCATAGGGTTATCAAAATGTGTTGAGAAAAAATGAAACAATTTGTGTGGATAATTATAAATTTAAAAATAATGTAGCCTACTAACAACTAATAAAAATTCAGAAATATCTGAATGCTAATGACCCTTCTTAGAATTATAGAAAATACCAAAATATTTGTTGTTTGCGGGGATATTCCTGATATTTCTATCTTACTTTGAAATTCGCAGTTAGACTCCCGTTTTTTTAGTTTTTTTTTATAGAGGTTCCTTGTATATCTCCTTTGAATATATTTTTCGGGTATCATATGTTGAAATACTTTTTTAATAATGAAAATCCTATATCGTCCACCAAAATTTCCAATCGCCCACCATTTTCTGTTCAGTTGCTAATCGCCCACCCAATAGTTAGAATCGCCCACTGGTGGGTGATATCACCCAGGCTGGGTATCCCTGTTGTATAGGATCACGGCTATCCAACATTTTAATGTCCGGTGGTCAGGGTTTCAAATATATCGACTGCATCTTCTGCAGATGAGTAAGACTCTGCCCTAAAATGGACCACCTGCCAAGTAAACTCAAAATATAAATGACCGATATTTCTCGATGCTCGGATCAAGTAAATGCTTATCGATTTAAATATAAATGGCAGAGACATACTGGAACTAATTAAATGTTAATAGACTAAATCATAGGAAAATAAATACCATAATTATTTCAAAAATTCAACGCGAAACAAAAGCTTCGTAAAATATTTCAAAATAGAAAAGTGAATCATCTTGGGCAACCCAACGAATTAAAATATATTACCCTACCTATCAACTCTATCACAAGTACAATTGAAAAGAATTTATCTCAAACTTAACGTAAAACCTGTTGTAATTACTTTTGAATTACAATATATATATATTATATATACATATATATATGTATGTATATATATATATATATATATATATATATATATATATATATATATGTGTGTGTGTGTGTGTGTGTGTGTGTATATATGACAAGCAACACAACTGGAGCTCGACAACAGACTTGAATACGGCGAATAATGATGGAATTACTGAATAACGCCTTCATCTAAGGAAAAGAAACAGATTTATCGGTATTCAATAAACAGTGGTCAACATCACTGTAATAATTGGTAATTGGTCCTTAGTAAAGAGGTGTAAAGCAACGAACGTGTTCGAAAATACTGCAGCCACACATACACATATTTTAATTCATATATATATATATATATATATATATATATATATATAGTCAGGTAAAAAATGTGATGGTTTGTAATCCAAGTGGATCCTAGTAATATGAAAATGTTAGAACTGATTCACAAAAAAGAGCTTGATGTATTTTATTTAATTTATACAGACCAATATAATTAATAATCAAACAAATCCTTTACCTCATATGGAGAATAAACTATTATTTCGGCTGAAGTTAAAGGATTTGTTTGATTAATAATTATATATATATATATATATATATATATATATATATATATATAGAGAGAGAGAGAGAGAGAGAGAGAGAGAGTGAGAGAGAGATTCACAAAGCTGTTTAATGATTTTTGAGGAATAAAGCACCAACAAAATAAAACCAATATTGGCAATAAAACTGAAGCACGAAGAGAATATATTAAAGTCGGAATTTATATATATATATATATAGAGAGAGAGAGAGAAAGAGAGAGAGTTCCATGAAAATAAATGGATACAACGTTTAAAAACACACTATCCAGCCGGTCTAAACCACAAATTTAACAATATAGATAGTATTAATATATAACCCTACAAATCAAAACCTACCCACATTTCTCACCAACACAAGACAGACATGCTTACGGAGGTGTTGAGGCCTCACCCTTCCTCTTGCTTCGTCCCGTCATCACTATAAACTTCAAATATTCAAATGCAATGTCAATCGACGTCTTCTGTTGCCTGTTCTGATCCTCCTTCTTCGTTCTATCCTTTCCTCACCCCCCCCATACCCAGTCTTTTCCCTTACTTAAACTCTATGTAGCCCCCTGTAGCACTCCCGCCTTGCTTGGTGGAGGGAGGAATGCTTATATATATATATATATATATATATATATATATATATATATATATATATATATATATAGTTTGAAAAGTCACATAAGCACAAAATCGGTGCGACAATGATATTTTCTGATGTTCATACTCGACAACGGATTGACAGCTTTTATGTATGCATGAAAAAATACAGATATAAATGTATCTGTAAAGACAATATAAATAAAAGAAAAGAGCATAGAGAAAACTTTTATGCCAATACATTTCATTCTGTGAGGGACTTTATCACGTCAAGTATACAAATGTCGGTTAATGGAATGTTTTCTCTAAGATTGACTTGTATTTGCTTGAATCCCCTCCCCCACAATAAAAAAAGGAAAAAAAGAGAAACAGATTTATAAAGACAATTTACTGGAGATGACTTTTTTTATTTACAGATATTTTCATTACTTCGAATCAAGACTACCGTGTCTGTCTGCAGAAATCAATACATATGTTACATTTACTCCAACAATTATTTTAAGACATTTTTATGTTTACACATTCTTTTTATAGATACAAATATTTAAGTAAATGCTTTGTTTATAATAAACGGTATTAACAACATTTACCGGTCTGAATGTCCGAGAAATTGTCATAGAAAATATGCGTCCTCCGGCAGAAATCGAACCTGTATCCTATACGGAACCGTCATATGGCCTGACGTGCTTTTACTGATTTCGCCAACCGAAACGCTCCTCTGTAAAAAATCATCTTGCCGCCAATATGCTGAAAAAGCAAGGGGTACGGTTAATGTATAACGATAGCTATGAAATATGGGAACGAAACAAAGAACAAACCAGATCATAAATATAAAGCTACTTTGACAAATTAATATGCAACCATTAAGTACAGAGCATCCATATAAGATGTTAATCATACTGAGCATCAATTCAGAGCTATATTAAATCAAAATGAATCTTACAAATAGAATAGTACATCATATAATGTGCACTGTAGTTCATCTACTGATTATTACTATAAGAAAATGTATTACCAAATTCAAACCTTAAACCGTAAGGTAAAAGTTTGGCTATGCCTACAATTTACTGTCAATTCATTTCTTTAGTTTAATAAGGAGTTTTTATCAGAATTTCTGATTAATTCTAATTTGTCATATAAGCATAGAAAACAGGGTTCATTTAAATATCTACAGGTTCGATCTCTTTTTAAAATTTTCCATTTTAACTTAGGAGTTTATTAGTTTCTTTTATTCAAAAACTATTTAGAAAGAGATGTACTCTTTTTCTAAGTACTATTGGTGACGGCTAAGCTATGTTGGTAAGACCTAGTTTTAAATGAATTCTTAGTACTACCAAAATAAAATTTTTCAACTGTCGGATTCTCTATTGTAGAAATAGTACTTAGATAAATAAAAGAGTTGGTTTAACATTTGTTTCGTAATGAGCATTTGTTAGGATTCTTGCAAATACGTTGGTTAATATTTTCAACAGTATTTATTTTGGATTAATATCCAAATTTTTAAATTCGTTTAAAATTTTATTGTGTTTCTTTATACTCTTATCAAGATTATCCGTGCAGCTATAACTTAGTTTTAAAGTGTTTCTGTTAAATATTTTACTAAGAGAGTTAGTTTTAGGGAAATGTTTAACAATGAAATGGAGGAACTTCAGGCCTAACTTAGTATTGACTAATTAGTTAAATGGGGTTTGTACCAAATGATCATCCTGTTTTTATTCCTTTTCCTTAGATCAGTATTTTCATATTTTCTATACTTGATTTCAGCGTACCTATATATATATATATATATATATATATATATATATATATATATATATATATATAAGTAGAATGTTTGTCACTTACCTGATTCAGCATACTGACTTCGGAGTTTTGTCGGCAGACTCATCTGTCCACTCGTCAGGAGGTATCAGCAAATCACTGTGGTTAGTTACGTTACGGTGAACAACCAATTTATTTTGTATGTTGTTTTTTAAGATGTCGCTTTTGTGTTTTCATATAATCTTTTGTTTATGCTTCTTGAGGTTTCTCCAGTATATTTGCGTCCATGATCTTTTTTTATGTCAAAATTGAGGTCAGTCTCATTACGGTGAACAATCAATTCATTTTGTATACTGTTTTTAAAGATGTTTCTTTTGTGTTCATATAATCATTTGTTTAAACTTGAAGTTTCTCCAATATATTCTTTCTAGTAATCATTGCACTTGATAGAGTAAATTCCTCCTTCAAGTTTTGTCTCGTTGTTTTGTTTTGTATTGATTAATTCTTCCTGGGCGTGTCTTTCTGTACAGGAACCTCACCAGTAAAACAAAAGGCGGTGTCAACAAAGCAATAAGTGCTTTAATGTTGTCTTGATTCAAGATTGTGGCTTCGAATCCGGGGACCTATATGGTCGTCACTCATGAACTGTTGAAAAATTGCAGTTGTCCTGCCTACAAAGAATCATTAGAACATAATGGTGGGGGTGTCTTGTGTATGTCATTTCTACAGGGATGTAGGTGAGCCTCCGTCCCCATCACAATATCGTCCATTAGCCGCCTCATCTTTTCCTTCACAGATAAGACCCGCCATGATGGCATGTTTACGGTGGCAAATAATCCCTGTCCCCTTCGTCTAACGAGTAAGTTTCACGAAGACACTGAGGAATCGGAGAGCCGAGATCGAATTCCAGTCGAGTTCATTGCGCTCACTTACGTGCTAATCTCCTTGGAAAAGTATAAATCCATCTCTTCTCCCCCCTAGCTATGGGTAAATAGCAGGGCAGACTGGGTTGTATAGCCTTGAATGGTAACCAGTCTAGAAATGAAACGCTCTGAATTCAATCCAGTTTGTTCTGAGGCAGCACTGCATGAGGTGCCCCTTAGGCCTTAATTGGTTATGGAACTCGTGATCGTGATTATGAAGTTCCCCCAAGAATCTTTCACAGAACTCAAACTATGTGGCACCGAGAAAAACCCATCCCTAACCCCTACAATGGCGTGATCAACGACGTCATTGGCCACGGCGTACGTATGCTCGCAATATGCTTTCTTCGGGGAATTGGTGTCAGGCAAAAGAGTCGCACAAGGGATACAGGGACCACAGAAGGGTAATCTTGAAAACCTGTAATACCTTCAAGTTCAGAAGAAGAATAAGCTGGAAATAATTTGCTAACGTAGCGGTGGATATTTACTAAATGGAAACTTGTCATTAACCACCTTGAGTTCGGTGTATTGTGATGGTTAACAAGCTTGATTATTTGCTCCAAACCCCGAGTCCTCATTATGTGTCCCAGAATTTTCAGATGTCTCTTTCTAACTATAAGTGTTCTCTTGTTTTCATTTTCATGGCCCCCATCACTGCGCTTCTCAGAACCTAATTTCTGTTGATTCCAGTCTTTTCTTCTGCGAGGAAATTGTCCAGCATTCACTGCCATATAGGAGGACTTCTTCTTTCTCCTCCTCCTCTTCTTCTGATCGCTACAGCATGCTCATCCGGTGCTGCACACAGAGCCCTGCCTGGAGTGTTAAGGTTTCAAGGTCTTTAAGTGTGCATGGATCTTCAAGATTGGGGCAAACTAGAAGATATTGCATAGTTTGTGATTGCCTCGGCGTTAGCAGTTGGGGTCAACATCATTGACATATCCCCATTTCTGAAGGTTGGCTTTACAGCGGCCAACGGCTTCTCGGATGGGATTTAGATACAACCACAAGGGTCAAGCATCACGAAAGCCAGTGGGAGGAAATTCTGTAGGACTGAGAGAGCGCCCGTTTTCCACGTTGTTAAGATGGCTGCACCACACGGACAGACGCTGACTAGGAGGAGTGATATTACATAAGAGTTCAGTTATCTAATGAAATTTTCGTGTTTCATAATACTTTTGCTTAGCTTTTGGAAAGCATATTATGCTATTTCAATGCATTTTTGGATTTTATTGTCATATTTTACATACTCTGTTAAAACACTTCCCAGATATTTAAATTTTTGCATTTGCTTGATTTTGGCATCAATCAATTCGTAGTTGGCGTATTGGACTGTTTGTCTTGCTAACATTAATGCATTCCATTTTCTTATAATTGAGAGTTAGTCCTTTCTTCTCTCTTTCCTTTCCTATCTAAACTGGGAGGCCACGAAGTTTTCCGTTTGTGTCTGCCATCAACACAGTGTCATCTGCGTATCTTACATTGATAAGATTACAACCACCGATAATAAATCCTAGCAGTTTACTCATAAATAATAGCCTTATGCCAGGCTCTAACAAATTAAGTAAATAAGTGTACGTATTAGTACATATTTGAGTTGCTGAGAGCAATTGTGCTTTTTTTGCACTAAAATATTTGTGCATTTAAAATTTTTATGCGTTTGAAAAGAATAATTCCATTGGAAATTGCATTTTGTCAGTTTATGAGAAAAAGCCGCCAAGATTCCATTTTTACTGCCAGACAAACGAAATACAGTGAAAAGTTTTCAAAGAAAAACCGGACAATGATTTTCAATTGTTGTTCGTTTGCTTGTTTGGTTTTTTGGTACGGTTGCCCAGAAACAAATGAGTGTTACCTGTTTGCTTACTAAATTGCTTGTGATTTTTTCTGTTTCATGAAGTGCTTTAGCAGATCAGAACAAACGAAAGAACGCAGACGATATTAATTTAAGCAAAAAAAAAAAAATAAATAAAAAACAAACAAAAAAACAAAACACTCCCCCCAAAAAAACCCAAAACAAAACAAAAAGAAACAAAAACAACAAAAAAAAAAACAACAATAAAAATAGCATTCGTTCAATGTACTGCACACCTACATATTATGAACGCATTGAATACACGATTATTCTGAAAAGAAGAAATACAGTTTGTTCATTGACTAAAAGTAAAAGTCTTGGAATTATTTGCAGGTGTTATATTATACCAATAATGTTCCTGTGACCAACAGACAACTAGCCAGACGAAACTTAGACTACAAAAATCCCGAACAAGTAAAGTGAAAAGAACCCAGAGGCAAACACCTACCTACGCAATAAATTGGGCTATCTAGATAGTTCTGGAAGATCGCGTTAGCCTGAAACTTGAGTAGCGGTTCGCGTTGTGATTCTTGTTATATATATATATATATATATATATATATATATATATATATATGTGTGTGTGTGTGTGTGTGTGTGTGTGTATATATATATATATGTGTGTGTGTGTGTGTGTGTGTATGTGCACAGAAATAGGGAGAGAAAGAGAGATGTCTAATGGCGATGGCGCCTAACTCCTATACGATTATCTATCTATCTATCTATCTATCTATCTATCTATCTATCTATCTATCTATCTATCTATGTGTGTGCATGTATGTGTGTGTGTGTGTGTGTTTGAATTGAACTCACTACTGAGTAGGAATTTCAATCAACACAGGATACGGTATATTTTCGAGCTTACGCCACATCTACGCTACGCTTAATAAATGACTATATATAAAATATCTAATCATAGAAGTGTCCGTTGAAATATTATATATATATATATATATATATATATATATATATATATATATATATATATATATATATATATATATGTAGTTATGATAAATCTGCGGATGACTATATATATATATATATATAGCTGGCCACAACTATTC
The DNA here is from genome assembly GCA_963932145.1 of Acanthosepion lycidas. Taxonomy (NCBI): domain Eukaryota; kingdom Metazoa; phylum Mollusca; class Cephalopoda; order Sepiida; family Sepiidae; genus Acanthosepion; species Acanthosepion lycidas. The sequence goes on along the minus strand of OZ010596.1, from coordinate 40,856,769 downwards.
AAGGATAACCGTTTACTATTGCAGACGCATTTGTGTTTATTCAACACCCACAGAGCCCGCATATACCCTTTTATACTGCAACTATGCTGAGCAGACCTTAGATACAGTTTCTGGGAAAGCGGGTATTATCTAGCGTGATCAACAATTTGAACGAACTCACTCAAACCCTCGGCCACGATGACGTTTGACTTAATTAATATTTAATTACATAGAAATTTCTTTTCGTTTTGAAATCAGTAACATTGCTGATTTAAATGCCATTTTTTACACGTCAGTAACTGTTTATTTTAGGTGTTGTCAGTTTGAATGACAGACCAAAGTTTAACTAATTTCTTTCTACGGTGGATATACCTGTTAAATCTACTTGAGGGGTATAACGTGAGCGACATTTAATCTTCAAAATTTAGGCAATTTAGGCAATTTATTTCAAAATTCTTTTTAAAATATTGGTGTTTGATGAATTATACTAACCTTTATCATTTATGATTACGATATATAGCTTCTACTTAATAAAAAATATTCACCTAATCCTGTCAAAGTGATGCAGGAATTTAAATGATTATTTATAAGATAATTATTCGAATTTAAAATTGAAAAATAACGAAAAAAGTTTTGTAAAAATTAATTATTCCTCAAAACAATTTGTTTTCTTAACACAGTAGTGTAGTGTCCATAATATATTTTATTCATAGAATCAATTAAAAGTTTTTTCTAATTAAATAATTAGGAATTAATAAATTAGCTTTATTGATTATTTTTATTTTACGATTCAGATCAGATTTTCAATTATTTGATTTTTCCAACAATTTCAAAATCAATGTGTTTTTGGACCACAAAAATGAATTTCCTATACTAATCTTTGGCCACCACGCTGACGCAAGAAAAAAAAAAAAGATTTTAATCAAAATGGCGTACGTTCTAAAAAGAAAGATAAAAAATATAATTTAATAATCATAAAATCCTTTGGTCTTTCCTCTTACTAATAACATAAAAGTTTTGACGATAAAACTTTGTTTTTATTAAGTTAGGAACGTTTTTTCATCATGGTTTATCCGATAGATTTTGTGATGGATAAATACAAGGTAACCAAAAAAGTTCTGTCCGTTTTTTGATTAGTCATTGAAGTTGAAATATATACGAAATGCGTGTAGCAATTGTTTTCAAATTCGGACAGCCGGAAGTAGGAACATCAGACGTCATAATAACATGCGCACCGTGCCCGGCCATCAGTTATAAGCCGGACAGCTGTGAGAAGGATGGAATTGTCTAGAGATCTCGTTCGGGGCTGTTTGCTTTACGACATCAAAGTGGGCTTATCAGCAGCTGCATCAAGTCGCCGCATATGTCAAGCGTTTGGGGATAGTGCTGTGGATGAACGTACTGCAAGGCGTTGGTTTCGAAAATTCAAGTCGGGATATTTGTCTCTCCATCGCAGTGGACGACCATAGGTCTTGAATGACGGAGTCCTGAAGGAGACCATTGAAGAGGACAGTAGTCTAACGTGTGGTGAACTTGCATGACAGTTCAACGTTTCAGATGAAACAGTTAGACTTCATCTGCACCGCCTAGGTATGACGTATAAACTGAGCAAGTTGATTCCGCAAACGCTGTTGGAGGTCCACAAGGGACAACGAGTGGCAGCCTGTGTATTGCTGCTTTCTCGCCACCGTACTGCATCCTTATTTAATCGAGTGCTTACCAGTGATGAAAAGTGGGTTCTGTACGAAACTCCCAAGCATTCCAGATATTGGTTGTCATCTCAGGATGCTGTCTCTCAGACCGCAAGACCGCCTATACACCCACGCAAGATTTTGCTTTGTGTCTGGTGGACAGGTCGTCAAGTGGTTCATTATGAACTGCTACCAACGGGCCAAACGGTCACTGGAGACCTATACTCGCAGCAATTGAAACGTGTGCAACAGGCATTGCGCCAGAAGGAGCCAGCACTGGTGAATCGCAAAAGTGTGCTTTTCCTCCATGACAACGCCAGGCCGCATGTCGCGCGAGTGGTCAGGGATACCATACAGCAACTCGGGTGGGAGACTTTGTACCATCTACCTTATTCATCTGACGTTGAGCCATCCGATTACCACTTCTTCTACTCCCTGGATAATCACCTTCGCCTGAAATCCTTCACCAATGAAACAGACTTGCGCAAAGCCCTCACGGACTTCTCTGCGTCACCCCCCCCCAAGTTCTACCGCAAGGGCATTGAACAGCTGGAGAGACGTTGGCAGAAGGTGCTGGATGCCGATGGCGATTACTTCGAAGACTAGATATAAGTTACACATACTGTGAAGCGTTTTCTTTTTTTCCTTTAAAAACGGACAGAACTTTTTTGGTTAACTTGTATATAAAAAACATGACTTCTTTACAAATTGCTTTAGGAAACTGAGAAGATATAAAAAAATCGCTTAAAGGCAATATTCGGCTAGACACTTCGTAGCCGAGTTTGACTAAAACACGTCGGATCTAACTACGGTTTCTCCTGCTAGGGGGACGCATGTTCAAAACTTACCGGGGGTGCAATTTTTCTTTAATAAGATTGGGCACATTGACATGGTTTAGTGGTTAGCAAGCTTGTCTCTGAAAACCAATTATGACTGAGTAGTAAGTTCGTTCCACACTGGGTGCTCCATAGGTTTAGCCTTGTGCCACATCTCAGCTACGCTTAGCAAATTGATAAAATATATGAAAAAGTTTAGATATAGATAAAAATATATCTGTAAACAAGGACAATATGAATAAGTTTTCATTTGGTCATTATATATATATATATATATATATATATATATATATATATATATATATATATATATATATATTATACAGTGGATTATTCCAAGGAGATATAGTGGTATGGATTATTCCAAGGAGGTCTTTTTAATATAAAAATTATTGTGTCGTTTATTTTAAAAAAAATTTGTCTTATTTATTTTCAAATTGCCTGGGTAAATTTGTATCATTTTATAAAATGTATTCGGTATTATGAGGCAGGTATATATATGTATACCTGCTGAAATAAATTTATAACCGATATTGGAAATACATTGAAGACCATTCAATACCCTAAACTTTTTCATATTCAATGCGAAACAAAAAGCTTTAAAAAATATTCCAAAATAGAAAAGCTATCCTCTCTGACAAGCCCAGCGAATACACCCCCTCCAAAAAACAACAAAAAAAAACAAACAAACAAACAAAAAAAAAACAACATATTATTCTACCCACTAACTCTATTACAACTACAACTGAAAAGACTTTACAGAAACTCAGCATAAAATTTGTCACAATTGCATTTAAAACAATCAAAGACTTAATATTAAACAAAACAACAAGCCAAAACTTGAAGGATGAATTTATTCGATCAACTGCATTGATTGCCAGAAAAAATACATTGGAGAAACCTCAAGAAATTTAATCAAGGAACATTTTGGCATGGATAATGAAACAGATGAAACATGTCACAAAATTCTTTTTCAATTTGTCATATTATTTTTCTAAATACTGCGTGTCGATATATAAAATTATATATCGTTATATACGCACACATATTTGAATGTACATATATGTTCCTTTTTCAAGTATTATTAATACAGTGCTCAATGTTATATAATAGCGTTATTAACTATATATCAGTGAATACACATAATATCCAACGTTGATAGCAAGACAGAGTTTCATGCTGACTTGCAATCTTCAGGTGCTGGATGAAGTCTGACCGCTATGAAATTCGGATTCTCGTAGTGGTGATTTAAACTTCTCTGTTAAGATTCGTTTTTACTTTCCAATCACCCTATATATATATATATATATATATATATATATATATATATATAGAGAGAGAGAGAGAGAGAGAGAGAGAGAAATAATATAATATATATATAGATATATAGGAGAAATATATATATATATATATATATATATATATATGGTGATAAAAATGGTGATAAAAATATATAAAGTAACTCCCTAATTTATGTATGATGGACTCTTCCGTCTTGTGTAAAAATTATAACGAATGTAAGATTTACTTTGTATATTGTGTGACACTATTGTACGTCATCATAAAAGTCGATAACATAGAGAAGGGCAAAATGTTTGCTATTTTAACATTCTTAATTTTTTTTTTTTGTTATTTTAAACTATTTATTTTAAAAGTTCCGTTCCCTAAGTTTTCTGACGTGTCATTAACACATCCACCATTGTTCGGACGGAAATCACTTCTTTGTTTAATTTCTGCTGCTGAAACGGCCTTTTAGCCGTTCCCTTGTTTGACTTTCCTTGGGTGGAATCCGTGAGAAAACAGATTAAAGCTTCTTCCCTTTCTCATCCGATTACACACTTGACGAAGGCTGAACAATGAATCGGCTGAATACAGATTAATCAACGTTTTCCCATGAATATTTACTATTTGTTGAATAAAAGGCAAGAATTCTTCTTGTTGCCTACAGTGCGGTGAAAAAGTTTCTCTGCCCGATCTATATTTCAAAACACGATAGTCATTTTGCCAGTTTCGCTGGAATTTTTTAAAAGTTACAATTTGCACGCGTGTTTTCTATGACTTGTAAATGTTCAAGCCCCCAAAACAAAACTGCTCTCATTAAACAACCAAAGAGAAACTTTTCTGCTTGCAATCAATATGGCTGACGTTAGACACCTGGGGAGCAACGCACTGCGCCTTCTTGACCTCAGGTCTTCAAGTGGTTTGTTGTGTACTGACTTCATTGAATCATTCGCTTCATCTATTGCAAAGAAAGTTCGGTCACTTTGACATGCCAGAAAATGTTTCTTGTCAGAATCCATCTTGTACATTTATAAATCTACAATTCGCCCGTGCCTTGAATACTGTTGTCATATTTGGTCTGCTGCTCCTGCTGCACATCTTGAGGTTCTTAACAAAATCCAAAGAAGCATCTGTAATGTAATTAATCCTGACCAGGCATCTTGACTGGATGGAACGCGGCTTCCCTCTGTCTTTTCTACAAATATTTTCATGGCAACTGCTCTGACAAGATTTATTCACTGATGACCCGACTAGATGAATTTAAGCGTGCTACTAGATTAGCATCTACATACCATTCTTTTACTGATGAAATAGTTAAATGGAATCGCCACTTCTACTCCAACAATTACGTTTCTCGCACTGCCAACAAGTGGAACTCCCGTCAGTTTACTTGCTTCCCTGATAACTACAATCTTCAAAAATTTAAATTCAACTGTCATCTTCTATTTACTTCAGTACCGGGCTTTTTCTCTCACTTTCACTCTCTGTAACCCCCTGCGTATTAGTAGCATTCCCGCTACGCTTAGGATGAAATGATTGAAAAAAAAAAAAAAGAAGAAGAAAAATATGTCTCACCTCATTGTGTGATCACTGTCTCATTGTTGTTATCAACTGATCGCCTTCTGTCTGAATTTCTGGGAAGAAGAGTCATTATTTACATTGAGACTATTGTCCTCACCTTTGTTGTTGTTATCACCTGATCGCCATCTTTCTGAATTTCTGGGATGAGGAATTATCATTATTTATATTCAGACTATTGTCCTCATCTTTGTTGTTGCTATCTCCTGATTGACTTTTGTCTGAATTTCTAAGATGAGGAGTTATTATTATTTGCATTTGGACTAATTTCCTCATTGTCATGGGTCCTTACCTATAACTACAGAATGAATACTTCCTAACACTATGTATACTACGCCTCTCAAGAGAGGGACGAATCAAGTCGAGCCGATAGTAGTTCACTCCAAACCAGACTGACAGTCATACTAACACCTTCCACATCTTGTATTATTATTTCGTGTAATATACCTTCGTTATTTCTACTCTTGTGTTCGTGTTCTTCCTTGGTCCTAACCTGGACCATAACAATGGCGACGAGGATATTGAAGAGACAAATTCTACGCACGCAGAGGATATATATATATATATATATATATATATATATATATATATATATATATATAATTAAAAAAAAAACCTTTTTGCTATCGGTCGTCCATAACAGAGGCGACGGAGATATTGAGAAAAAAACAAAACAAAACAAAACAAAAAAAAAAAAAAAACCCAAAAAAAAACCAAGTTCTACGCGAAGATAAAAAGATAAAAAAACTTTTTGGACACCAACCATAACAGTGGTAACGAAGACACGAATTTTACCTGTCAGCCAGAATAGAATCGAATTCTACGCAGGAAAAATTTTTCGTACCAAGGTTCCAGAATAACAGACGACAAAGACCTGGAGTCTACACTGAGAAAAAAGGAAAAATCGTTACGCAAGTACACAACTCTAGCTACAAAGTACATATTGCGAAAAGAAAAAGTAAGGGGAAAAAGTAAGTTTTTTTCTCCTCCTCTCGTGACAACAGATAGACTGTGTTATTATTAAATTACGGTGTAAACATGGAAGACTTTAAGGCAAACCATATTGGAACTAATGAAAATGCAATTCGAAAATTTGTGGAAGAAATTAAACAAACCGACCATCTTGAGAACAGATAAAATGACCAGGTCGGTAACAGGAAGAAAAATCAAATTTGAGGGGGAGATTATCACAAATGTGACGTTCGACGGGATGACCAAGAAATTAAAGAGGTATGTTCTAAAAAAATACGGAAAATTTATTTGGAACTGACTGGATGCAGAAATTTGACCTCTGGGGTTTGCCGATAAATACGGTCTGCCAAAAAGTGGAAAGGTTATTGTAGCAAGGGTGTCAAATTCAAGGGTGAAAGGGACGCAACTCTTTCCGTCGGAAAATGTCTCACACGCTGCAACGCAAAGCCATGTACACCGAACACTGGTGAAAAAATGGTGTTCTGTTCATTTTTTTTTTTTCTGCTTTTATGGAATCCAGAAACACCTCATTACCATGCGTGTAACGCGACTTTGCTTGACCGCACGAGACCGTAAATATTAAAAGTCACGGACGCCATCTTGGATCCTTTCCTTTCGTAACCCACAGGCCAGACAGACGCGAGGGCGTTTGGGAGGTAAGCCATTCCTTTTTTCCCCACACTCCCCCCTGATCTCATGATCACAGAGGTGACAGGGAGGCGGCGATCGCTTTCGCCGGGTGCTTCTTCGAAGAGGGACGCTGCGAGCCTCATCGCCGCTTGCGCTCATGTCCGCGGTCTGAGGGTCGAAAAACACCGCGTCCCTTGGAAGGCTGCTGATATCTGAGTCACTGCCTGATGGAGCTGGCATGAACCAGAGCGATGCCTCACTGGTCTCAGATTCCGATTCGCTCCCGTCGTCCAGCGATGGTTGCAACTGCGTCGCCGGCCGCAGGTCCTTAACGTGACGGGGCACACCGTCGACCCGCACCGCCTGTGGGCTGATCACCTCAGTGACGCGTCCGGTTCCGTATTTCGTCGTGCACTTGCTGCGCGGGTTTTTAACCCAGACGACATCACCTTTCTTCAGCCTCTCTCCGGTTACTTTCAGTTCCGTCAGCGGGTTGGTCTCTATGCCCTTCACTCTGACGTGGTACCTATGCAATGTGTCGGCTGGAGTCGTAGAGGGTGAGACATCATCCTTCGGGGTCACGTTGTACAAGTAGACGGCCTCAGACACCGCGCAGCCCGTCCTGGCTGCGATGGTCTTGACGGTCCTGTGGTTCCGCTCGATGATCCCATTTCCACTCGGTACGTGGGCGCACCGGAACCGTAGGTGCACTCCCCAGGCATCGGCAAACCTCCTGAACTGCTCACTGTTGAATGCGGTGCCATTGTCGGTTAATATCTCCGTTGGGGGGCCACGTTCAAGGAAGATACCATTTAACTGACGGATGATGGTGGCTGAATCCTGCCGACGCAGCAGCCGCCATATCGCAAACCTGGATGGACCGCAATCAATGAGCGTCAGGAAATCCTCGCCGTTGTGGTGAGTAACATCTATCGCCAGCCGGCTCCAGTGGTTCCTCACGCTCAGCTGCCCTTTCTTCCAGCGAACGGGTGCTGGGTCTATAGACTGGCACGCCACGCAGTTTCTGACCACTCTTCTGGCGTCTGTCTTTTGTACTCCTGGGTCAACCAACTTGGCGAAATACAGGGTCCGCTTGACTCCGGGGTGCCCGCTTTGTTGGTGGACTTCTTTGATCCGATTAGATCGAACGGGACTCATGGACGCAGCGCAGGCGGGTTGCACGGGCTCAATAGCTTTCTTAGTGGCGTCAAGCCACCTTTGGGGCACCCTCGTTAAACAATCTGCCTTGTTGAGGCTAGATTTGACCAGGGACACCTCCATTGTCAGTGCGTACTCTTGCACCAGCTTCACGATCGTGTCGAGCCGTCGTCGGATAAGCATCTCGCTGGCGGCTTTAGTCCGCACCCTGGCCCTCCCGGTAAGGGTATCCGAGATCCACTTATAGACGCAAGTGGAATCCGTGAACAGACGCAGGGTGGTCGACTTCCAGAGGATCGCCAAGTTGATCCCCTTGATGACAGCATCGAGCTCTGCTAGGTTTATGTGCTGGGAGTCCTTTTCTGGACGTAACGAGCAAGCATCTTCCACCACGGCTCCATCGTGAACTATCGATACACCAGTTGCAAGAGAGCTTGCGTCAACCCACACACTGAGGTCTTGGCTGTCGACGCACCATCTGCCCCGCGCTGGGTCTTCCTTGCGTACTCTAGCGAGGACCTCCCTCATCATGGTGAGGAGAGGGGCGTCGTGAACTTCGTCATCCCATCCAGTGGTGACATCAGATGCTCTCCGCTTGATGAACGCCACTGCAACACGCAGCCAGCCACCTACAGGAAGGTGCCCAACTAACTTGCCGCACAAGGAAAATATGCTTCGCCGCGTGACAACGGTGGGCATGTCTGGGACCTCGTTTCCCCGTTTCCAATACAGAACGTCATCCTCTCCCCAGACCTGCAAACCAAGCACTCGTGCACCATCCTGCAGCCTCTCCGGTTCCTTGCTGAGGAGGCCAAAGTTGTAGAGATGCTCCTTCACGCGCGCCGCAGATATGACTCCCTCGTTCACGTACACGTCATCAATATATGCAGATGTTGCCCGCCGTATACGCTCATCCTTCGTCAGAATGGCGTCAACAATCATCTGCATAATTGATGGCGCCACATTGAGTCCAAACCCCATGCGGGTCAGGCAATACCTTTGCCCCTTGATAAGCACAGTTTGATAGGGCCACAGTGATTGGTGCACACGCACTTGAAGGTATGCTTTGCGAAGATCCAGCACAGATACATTTGATCCTGCCTGTCGCCATTCCCTTAGCTTCTCGGTACACACGTCCGCGCGGGCTGTAAAAGGGTCCACGTGCTCGTTCAGTTCCCGATAGTCGAGCACCGGCCTCACCTTTTGTTTGTTGTGCTGGAGAACCGCCATTAGCGGGATCAGGCCCTTCGGGGGCCCCAATTCCTTCTCTGGATAAGGAACCAACCACCCGTTATTAATCCAGGCTCGCAACTCCTTGTCGTATTCCGCACGAGCTAGCGGGGGGATTTTATACTCTGGCACACTGTTGTACAGCTTCTCTGGCGGTTGATCGTCCGACCATTTCCAGGAAACTGTCCAGGACTTTGTGCGCTGGTCGAATTCCGCACGAAAGTCAGGCCGTTCTAGCTCCATTGCTGCACTTAGAGCAAGACCAGTTTCAGTGAAACGCGCCCGACCCTCTTCGTCAACATGGACACCACCCACTTTTTTGATGACGTCCATTCCCAGGAGCAGATCATAGCCGAGCAGTTCTCCGTCCACGACCAGGGCTTGTACGGCTACTGCAGGCCCATCGCCGATGCTTGCGCGGATGACGCTCACTCCACAAGAGGCTAGCGAGCCCCCGCCAACAGTCAGAATTGGAATCTTTTTCTCATCCCACGTGTCACAACATGCCTTGCGCACAAGGGTCCGGGTGCACCCGGTGTCTACAAGCGCGAAGCGCTCACGCCCGTTAATCCGCACGCTCACTGCGGGTAGCGCCTTGTTCAGCGGTGATCTGGGGAGAAGACTGGCGCTGTAGCTTACTCCCCTTGCCCGTTTCCCGGACAGCTTCTTGCTACGTGGCCCAGCTTGTTGCACCTGTAGCAACGCATACGTGTCCGTGTTCCTCGGTTATGCGTATCCTTCGCACTGCTTCGGTTTCGGCAGTCTTTGGAGAAGTGGTTCAGTTCGCCACATTTATAGCACCTTGTGTCCTCAGTTGCCGGTGCGGGTGCTTCCACAGCTGCTGAGACAGGCTCCGCGTCGTCCTTCAGAATATTCCGGGCTCTGGCCAGTAACTCGTCTAACCCCAGCTCATTGAGCCTTGACGATGCTCGTAGCAGTCGACTAGCGTTGTCTGGGAGTCCGGCCAGAAAGGCGCATCCTAGGATTTGGTCGCTTGCTCCACCGAACGGTGCGGCCAGCTTCCTCAAATCGGCCAGATAGACATCTACCGTTTCATCTGGCCCAAGCCGCCGTTCGGTGAACTGCCTCCAGGAGACAAAGGGGTCCGCACCGAATGCCACGTATAGAGCCTGCTTAATTTCCTCCAAGTCTGCGTCAGCCCTGAGCTGCTGATACACGGCGGAAGCTCCTTTGGTGAGCCTCAGAGGGATTACCAGTGCGGGGTCTTTAACTTTACACAGCCGGGAGACCCGCTCGGCCTTTTCCCACCACTCGACCACAGACGGGCCAGCAGGGGAACCGTCGAACTCTGGTGTCAACTTCAAGTCGAATCTGTCCATGTTGTAGTAATGGCCGAAATAGCTTGTAGCAAGGGTGTCAAATTCAAGGGTGAAAGGGACGCAACTCTTTCCGTCGGAAAATGTCTCACACGCTGCAACGCAAAGCCATGTACACCGAACACTGGTGAAAAAATGGTGTTCTGTTCATTTTTTTTTTCCTGCTTTTATGGAATCCAGAAACACCTCATTACCATGCGTGTAACGCGACTTTGCGTAACCGCACGAGACCGTAAATATTAAAAGTCACGGACGCCATCTTGGATCCTTTCCTTTCGTAACCCACAGGCCAGACAGACGCGAGGGCGTTTGGGAGGTAAGCCATTCCTTTTTTCCCCACAGTTATCGACCGAGGCAGAGAAATTGAAGGAGAAATTAAAGGAGACTTTCCCCGACGTATTTTCAGCCGGCCTCGGGAGGTGTAAAAAAATGACGGACAAAATCGAACTAAAAGAAAATATACAACCCATTTTCAAGAAGAAAAGAAATGTACCTTTCGCATCATTAGAAAAAATAGACGAAGAGTTGGATAGACTCGTGAAAACCGGTATATTGACAAAGGTGGAATATAGTCAATGGGCCGCACCTACGGTTTACGTGAAAAAGAAATCGGGTGAGATACGAGTATGCGCTGATTTCTTGACGGGATTGAATGCAGCGATTAAGGATTATCACTATCCTCTCCCTAGTCCAGAGGAAGTTTTCACAAAGTTGAACGGAGGAAAATTTTTCTCAAAAATAGACTTGAGCGAAGCATACCTACAAGTACCAGTAGATGAGGAAAGCTCGAGGTTGTTGTGCATAAACACACATAAAGGATTATATAAGTTCCAGAGATTACCATTCGGGATAAAGGTCGCGCCGGCGATATTTCAGTAAATAATGGACACTATGCTAGGCGGACTGGATTTCACGATCGCATACCTTGATGTCATCCTGATAAATAGCAAAAATATTGAACAACACTGGGAACACGTTCAAGAGGTTTTCAGGCAGATACAAAATTACGGTTTTAAGCTAAAGGAAAATAAATGTGACTTCTTTATGAGGGAGATAAAATATCTGGGCCATATTATTAACGAAGAAGGAAGAAGACCAGACCCAGAAAGAGCCACGGCAATAAAAAAAATGCCGGCTCCAAAAAATTTAGCCGAGTTACAAAGCGTCTTGGGCTTAGTAAATTATTATCAAGAATTTATTCTTACTTAACATGCACAAATTACGTGCACCCCTAAACGAACTGTTGAAGAAGGAGAAAGTTTGGGAATGGTCAGAAAACCTTCGACAAAATCATTAAGACTCTAACAGGAGATTTATTTTTAGCGCATTATGATCCAAAATTGTAAATAATAGTCGCGAGTGACGCGAGTGTCTATGGTGTTGGGGCATGTATACTTCATAAAATTCCGGATGGGACACTAAAACCCATCGCGCATGCGTCAAGAACGTTACTACCAGCCGAACAAAATTACTCGCAAATCGAAAAAGAAGCGCTGGGGATTATTTTTGCGATTACAAGATTCCACAGATATATTTACGGTAGATTTTTCACCTTGCAGACGGACCACAAGCCGTTACTAACAATATTTGGATCAAAGAAAGGTCTACCTGTCTACACTGCTAATAGATTACTAAGATGGGGGACGATTTTATTAAATTATAATTTCAAATAGGAGTATATTAAACAAAATCGGACATGCAGACGGTCTTTCGAGACTATTACCAAAGAAAACGGAGCCATTAGAAGATTCCGTAATTGCAGCTCTACGATATGAGGAAGATATAAGAACATCATTATGTAGTACAATTCGAAACCTCCCCGTCACATTACAGGAAATAAGAAACGAAGCAGTGAATGACGAATTTATACAGGAAACGAAAACAAAAATTACAGGAAAAGATAAGCATGTATCAGCCAGTTTTTCGTCGTGTGATAATGTTCTGCTATATAATGAAAGAGTAGTAACCCAGAAAATGCTATAAAGGCGAACCCTCAAAGATTTTCACATGGGCCACCCAGGAAAGAACAGGATTAAATCCTTAATGTGAAGTTACATGTACTGGCCAAACATGGATCAAGATATTATACATATGGTGGACAAATGCAAGGGATGTTCCTTAGCAGCCAAGGCACCTCCGATCACTCATAAGCCATGGCCTAAGACAGATCGACCGTGGTCGAGAATCCATGTAGATTTCGCAGGTCCATTAGAGAGTTTCTACTACTTGATTGTTGTAGACAATTACAGCAAATGGCCAGAAGTATTTCGTTGTAGAAAACCTACTTCTGAGACGACAACGAATTGCCTTCACCAGCTGTTTGTTCGTTTCGGAGTGGTTGATTGTTTAGTCTCCGATAATGGGACACAATTTACATCTGCGGATTTTCAAGAATTTTGTGAAACTTTTTTGTGAAACACATCAAATCTATTATTTGTATTATCGCCTGCGGAAGTAATGTTCGCCCGAAAAATTGGATCGGTATTCGACAAATTACTGCCAAAACAGACAAAGCAATCACCAACGTCGTTTGTACCAAAAAGAAAATTTAGCCCAGGGGAGAAAGTTTTTTTTTTAAATATTCAAAAACAACACATCCTATTGGGAGCCAGGTACAATAGAGAAACGAATCGGGAACGTGATTTATATAATTCAGGGTCGCGCATAAAAGGCACTTAAATCAGATCAGAAAGAGCTGTTAGAGGATTCTAACGGTCTACCTCAGGAAGAGGAGGAAGTAATGGACACAATATTTGACACATTCAATATGCAAAGGTCTAAAGCAATTTCAGAACCGCGGAAATCAAGCAGAAAAAAAAATTTACAGAGCCTTTGATGATTAATCTGAAGAGGAAAAATTATTAAAGACACCTGCTAGGTAAAAGCTTGGGAGGGGGGTGTCATGGGTCCTTACCTATAACTACAGAATGAACTCTTCCTAACACTACGTATACTACTCCTCTCAAGAGAGAGGGACGAATCGAGTCGAGCCGATAGTAGTTCACTCCAAACCAGACTGACAGTCATACTTTTCACATCTTGTATTATTATTTCGTGTAATATACCTTCGTTATATCTACTCTTGTGTTCGTGTTGTTCTTCCTTGGTCCTAACCTGGACCATAACACTCATCTTTGTTGTTACTTATCAAGACGTTTTGATCGATGTCCCTACTGTTGTGTCTAGCGATCCGGGTAAACCGAACCCCGTGTGTAGATTGTTCTTTTAATTCTGGCGATGTCAAGGAATATTGACGCTTATTTATTATTTATTACCGGTTTTCTTTCAAGCCTGCACTACCCGGCCCTGAGATCGAACTTCTTTGTAAAATTCAGGAACAAATGCTTTAATCCTCTTCTGATCTGCAGAATATTTTTTAAATCAAATTTATGCGAAAAAGGGTCATTAAGAGGGTCTACTGGGTGTGAATCAGAAAACATTAATTAGCTAGGAAAATGCAAGAGTAATTATGAAGACAGTAGATAAACATTGACATTGCGTTTAAATTTTTGAAGATCAAAATTTGTCAGGAAACCTAGAGACGGAAGAAAGTTCTACAAGCGAGACATGCGAAAGTCGAAACTATTAGCATAGAACATATGATTACATTGCGCCAATTCAACTGTAAATTGATGAGACATTTTTGTCAATATAGTACTGCGTTTAAATTTATAAAGAGTGGATAACGTAGTGAAGATCTTGTAGAATTTTAATTCTACATCATTTCAAATAGATGAAAATAACTTGTCCAATTTTGTGCAAAAAAGTGGATCACACAGCGTTTATCATCAGATCCAACTTCACACATATTTTAAAAAATTCGAGCTCTGATTGGTCAATAAACATACAAGTGCGCCCACGCATAAGCTATTTTCCAGCACGTGACCAATATCATGTTTTCGCCTACGCCCGATCGTTTGACCTCGAGTTGACCTGTTCAAAAGCGAATCACACAAACTTTATTCAAATCTGATTGCTGATTGGCTAATAAATATTAAATGTGTATAACAACTACGCAATCTTGTTTAGCCGCCAAAACAAGTCTTTTGAGCCGGTAAGGTGATCTAGAACATTATAAATATTTAGCGACATCATCAGTCTTTCTTTTTAGGCTTATAATCTCTCAAAATGTAGCACTGCGGAAAGCCTGCGTCTGTCCCTTAGAGAAAAACGAATATACACACACACACGCCCCCCACACGTACGTGCGTATGTACATCTACGAAATCTATTCATTTCTTCAAGTACAAAGACACTTATCAACTTCTAACAGAGAGATTTTCTTCATAACTCAACAAGTTTACAAAACCTTCTTATCTAAGAACATTCTTTTCATTGAGATTGACTATTATTTCACGAACTGAAATCTTTTCCTGGAGTCCAGATAAAAAAATAATATAAAACTTAACTTTTGGGTAAACTCACACACATCAATTAAACAGACACGCACATTTTGAGTTTAAAGTTAATGAAACAATAAACTACAAGATTTCAACAAAAAAATAAAAAATCTACGCCATTGTAATGCTTTTTACAATAAAGTGTAACCCGGATATAAGAGAGTTGTCGGGACTGGAGAATAAGTCTCTTATATCCGGGTTTGGTCTATTTTGTTTAGGTAAGTATGGGAATAATTTGGGACCAGATACAATCTCTCTTATATCCGGGGTTCTCTTAAATCAGGGTCTCTTATATCCGGGTTACACTGTATATTGAAAATTGTTGACCAAAATATCGCCTTTGTCTTTTCTCAGTTTTGCGTTGTTTTCTCTTGTTTGCTTATTGTTTGCCAGCTCATTTGTAAAATAAAAAAATGTACGGATTGAATTAAGGCCGTTCAATACCGCTAAAAGCTCATCCAAATAATTACCATGAAATTACTCAACTTAGTTCTAAAATGGCTAGATGTGTTTATTTTCTCCGCTTCCTCAAGGCCTGTAATCTTATTTAGAAACACTCGTGTTTAACAATACAATTTTTTGGTTGTCAATTTTTTTCATTTGATTATAAATATACGTATATTATCTTTTATCAAACTGCTAATCTTACGCATGCTTATTTACAAGAGTTAAGCCATTTTAACGATAAAGATATGCGGTAGAATGATTCTAAGAAGGTATTTATTAGGTTGGTGCAAAAATAATGACGTAATAATGTCGTTTTTTGACGTAACGTCAAAAAACGACATTATTACGTCATTATTTTTGCACCAACCTAATAAATATATGGGCAATTATTTTTTGTATAATCGAGTCTATCATAGCTCAGTATAATCGAGTCTATCATCATAACTCAGAGTTTTTGTCACCTGCCTAGCTGAACAATTGGAGCATTTTATTTGGCAAGTTTTTTTTATTAAGTATCTGTTGCCTTTTGATATAAGGATGATAATTTTAATAACTAGATGCTAGTAGCAGAAGGTAACATACTAATTAATATACAAAATTATATCGAATAAGAAAAATTTGACGATTTTATAATTTACAATTTTCTTTCAAACAATTCAAGTAGCAATGAAACAAGAGAGAACAAAAACTTTTTTCTCCATTTAAGTTTGTTTCTGATTTTGTACATTTTGATATAAAACATATGTGCGATATTAGTCGGATTGTCTCAATTTAATTTTGAAAACATTGTTTACACCAAGAGGAATCATAAAGGTCGATTTACCTCCCTTTGATTTAATTATTGACTTACCTCCCTTGGATTTGAACTGATAACTTACATTCCATAACGGATTTATCTACCTTAGACTCTCTACACGTTTACAGCTTGATTTGTCTCCCTTGGATTGTTCATTAGATTAATTAATTATTTGATTAATTTGATTTGGTGAGTTTAATGTTATTGTTTTTCGAGTTAAATATATTTTAAAATATTTTACAATATTAAAATTTAGACTTTGGCTTCAAAACAAAAAAGTTATTTGTTTTTATTCGTGTTCTAAATATGAAAATCATTTCTTGACTACAATTGGAGTGACCAGCAAATTTTATTGTATTTTTGCTAATATCATTTTAACTATTCTCACAAGAGTTTTCAATAGTTCTTACCAATAAGAACAAAAGTTAAGACAATTTATTATCAAATTAGTAGTTTGTTGGTTTTGTAATTTATTTGTAACACCTAATTGAATTTAAAAATTAAACAAAAATATTTAATTCGTAAATTAATTGGATGAAAGAGAACAGGAAGCAAAATGTAACAAAATCGGTGAATTCGGTACTGAATAAAAAGTTACGTGTTTTGGCATCTCAACTTTGAGTCATGGTTAACAAGTTTGTCACGCTAGAACAATTACGACTGAACAGCGAGAGCGATACTCACTGGGTTCTCCATAATTTCGTTCTTGTTCCCCATCTAAACCTCGCTTAGAAAATCGCTATAACGTCACGACCTTCCTCTGCGGCACATATGGAATGAGACATGCGGATTCCAGTTTTATAACTGGAACGAGCTGCCACTGACTCTGTTAGAATTTCGAGTGGTGCCTACTGTAGCATGTCCGTCATGCGTAGCCCTCTTCATCTGCCGGTTCAACCGTTGAGATCTGTTGTAATCATCATACACTTGTTTCAACGTTGGAGTCTTTGGGTTGGTCGTGCTTAGTCTGGGTCCTCTCCTTCAACCTTGCCGCCGTTTAGCACTCCCGACGGCATCTCTCTCAGAGTCACAGGACAATCCAAGCCCACCAACACGACAAGGAGCAGCCATCAGAGGTACGCACATAGAAACACACGCACACACACACGCACACGCACACGCACACGCACACACACACACATTTATATATTTTATACTGGATGTTGGTACATAATATTGATAATTCCCCATCTCAGAAATCCCGATATAGATCATTCCGGTTATCCAAATTTAGTGGACATCAACAAGACAAAACACGTGATCCGCTTCATTATAATTGGGTTTCTATTTGTTTTTTTTTTTGGTTTTTTTTTGGGGGGTTTTATTGGGGAGGGGGGGTCTTCAGTCTTTATCCACTAAGGGATACACATTTCTCTTGTCCCATTGTTCCTTGATTTGAATCCAGCGCACCTCGTCGTTTTAAGCAGTGTTAATATTTATCACCTTTTTTAATAATAGAAATCTCTGCTCTTTTATCTTTGCCTTTCATTTTGCTTTATTTTGGTATCGTCGTCGACTTTATCTCGAACCCAAGAATCTAATTTCCTCTTTAACTTATCGCTTCCTTTATGATTGTGGTGTTGATGACTATATTCCCTGTCAACGCACAGGTTCAGGACTAGAAGCTTCCAGTTTCATCAAAACCTGCTCCCATCATCCATTCTCTATCGCTGACCATCACAGGTAATGAATAGTAAATTAAGAATAAATAGAAAAAGTAAAAGAGGGAATTGGAAATATAATGATCTTAAAAAAAATCATTTCATTTCAAGCAAGGCAATGAATCCACTAAGAAGCAAGTGGTTACCGAGAATGAAAGAAAACGTTATTGCGTAGAAAGGAGATTTTATACAAGTTAAAAACAAACAAGTGACGTTGAATTTAATTTTTCGAAGATTGTAGTTGACAACAAAAAGCGAGAAGTTGGATGAAAGTTCCAAATGTGAGAAGGGTGAGAGAAAAAAAGACTTATAAAATAAAATTTATGGTTACATTTAGCAACTTCAACAGTAAAAAGATGAGACCTAACTGCCAATCTAGTACAGCGCTTAGCTTCATGAAATCATGGTACCAAAGAAGGATTGCTATGAAAATATTTATAGAAAAGTCACAGGGGAGCCACGTGATGTGCTATAAAGCAGTTGAAGTCGTAATGTCAGGTTCGGACTGATAATATTGCAGATTCTTTTTTGGACTTTGTCAAGAATCTTTAGGTATATAGCAGAAGCGCAACACTTTTTTTTACTAATGTTCTCCCTATAAAAGGCCCAAGGGCCACTCACGGTCGAAAGTTATTGAAGACGATTGTTGTAATAGCAGTAAGACTATGGGTTCCAGTTTATGAGTATACGTGGGAAATATAACGGCTAAGCCTAGACTTGCAAAGGTTAAGATTATAGGGATAGGGAAAGCATCCTCTTGGGATCCTGTTTCACAAAGCGGCAGTTCTTGGGAGAAGCTATTCGAGTAAAGCTTATTCCTTACTAAAGAGATATATAAAAGGAATGATATTGTGGAAACCATATTCAATGCACGGGTGATTGGTAGGGGGAGATTCTGACATGGGAAAATTGAACGTAATTTTGATGAAAAGATGAGGGAAATATTAGAAATGAGTAACAAGGAAGGAATAAAAAAAGAAAAGAAAATTGTAAGAAAAATACGTAAGAAAAATACGTAAGAAAAAGAAAGAAAAAAACGAAGAAGACGAAGAAGAAAAAGAAGAGGAAGAAGAACAAGACAACGATGAAGAAGAAGACGAAGCAGCAGCAGCAGCAGATGAAGAAGAAGAAGAAGAATAATAAGAAGACAACGATGAAGTAGAAGACGAAGCAGCAGGAGAAAAAGAAGAAGAGGAAGGAAAGAAGAAGAAAACGAAGAAGCAAAAGGAAGAGGAGGGGGAAGAGACTGAACAACGAGGAAGAAAAAGACGAGAAGGAGGAGAAGAAAAAGACAAAGACGAACAAGAAAACTACGAAATCGACGAAAAAGAAGAAGAAAACGAAGAAGAAGGAAATAGAAGAGGAGGGCGAAGAGGGAGATCAATGATAAGGAAAAGACAAAGAAGAAGAAGAAGAAGAAGAAGAAGAAGAAGAAGAAAACAAAGAAGCAGCAGCATCAGAAGACGAAGAAGAAAAAGAAGAACAACAACGATAAGAAGCAGAAAAAGATGAAGAGAAAGAATAAGAAAAAGAAGCAAATCATTGAACACACTAAGA
The DNA here is from genome assembly GCA_963932145.1 of Acanthosepion lycidas. Lineage (NCBI taxonomy): Eukaryota > Metazoa > Mollusca > Cephalopoda > Sepiida > Sepiidae > Acanthosepion > Acanthosepion lycidas. The sequence continues at coordinate 40,837,216 of OZ010596.1, read as the reverse complement.
TATTAATGCAAATATATATTTTATAAAAAATATTTCGGCATGTTTTCCTCCATCAGTTCGTATCGATTAGCGATGAAGACAACAGTTGCAAATTTTTCTGCTTCTTCCTCGCGCCAAGGAACAGGGAATCGACGCGTGAGAACAATTCGCAAACAAGAAGGAATTCAGTGAATAAAGAGGAATAATGACAGAATGAGAAAATCCCATTCGAAATTTGTCATAGGCATTTTGTTTTTTTTTTATATTTATTACACCAGAGAATAATTCATGACAAAAACAAAACAAAACCCCAATTTCTTTTAGAAAATTGCGTCAAACAATTATAAAGACTTAAATTTGAAGAATTTGTGTTTTTATTTTTAATTTAAAAATTAAGGATTCCACTTTAAATTCATACAAAACATTTGGATAATATTCCAATCATATTTATCTTTCGCCCATCGGTGTGGCGCAATAACGTTTTTATTTGGGGAGCCGATAAGCATATATATGGGTCAAGGACAAAAACCTGCACAGTCCTCACGCCCACAGTCATGCTTAATGCAATGAGGAAGGTTTGGTCATCTGCAGGATCAGACGTCTTCTCGCATCTAAAATGAGGAGAGAACAGATAGAACAGACCAAAAAACCAAAAGGCTTCAATTGCAAGAGCTGTCTTTTATTTATATTGATTATTATTTGCCATAATCCGCGAGACGGAATCCAGAATTATACGACAAGTAACGGAAGGACGATGTGCCAAGTTGAGTCATAAATAATTTCCGCTTTGAGTAACCAATTCTAATGGCGATTGTATAATCCTAATCATATGAGACAGCAATAAATTTGGGTTTCACTAACATACTTTAATTTTTGTACGGCAGTAGCGGCGTAGGATCGATCGCGAAACCCATAGGGGCACCTTATCTACTGCAGCCGCAGTAGAAATTGTGTTTCTTGGGCAAGATAGCCTGACGGTGCCCAACCCTCTCCAGGCCGATTTTGATTTCTTCTCCTAGACTGGTTACCACCTAAAGATATAGAACCCGTTCTGTCCTGCTTTTTTACACCACGGGTGGAGAAGAAGAGGATTCATACCTTTCAATTGATAATTAGGATTATTAGTACGTAAGTGAATGTAATGGATCCAACTAGAATTCAAATTCGGCTCTCCGATTCCTCAATCCGTGCCTCTTCGCCAATAAATACAGAACATTTAAATGAAACTTGTCTTCTAAGCACGATAGTCAAAAGTCAATTTAATCAGAAAATCTAATTCATGAAACACCTAGTGAGAATCAAATAATGTCCTTATGATTAATAACGTATTTAGTAAATAAATATTGTGCCTTTCCCTAAATACAAGCAAAATGAATACATCAAATATATATACTGACAAAAATGACCCAATAATCTATTGACTGAAGAAGTCAAATCTCAGATCAACTGTCCAGTTAATCGCTGCTAAGAGCAATTTACTTACAACAGGTTTGTTTGGTTTCAGCTCATGAAAATCAAATAGAGTTTCGAACAAATACATGTGCTTACCATAAGAAATAACACTTTGATTTTCCCAGTCGTATAGCTTCCCTTCCTTTATTAAAATTTACATATCCCACTGGAAAATTAAAAAAAAAGGTTTACATGAAATAAAAAATTAAAAGTAGAGTTACAAAGAATGTTGAAAACGTCCTTGATCATTCCTGAAAAATAAAATAATAAATTTCTTAGCCCCATTTTGAAAGGGCATTTACGTTAAATAATGTTATGGGAATTCCTGCAAGGGAATAACGGAAAAAATGGAACTATCTAGAAAGATATGTAGGAGTTATGGTTAAGGAGTTATAACTGACCGGCAAGTACGAAATTCGTAGGCAAAGTCTTGTTCTGGAGAAACGGCTTTGGAAGATGAAACCAAAAAGAGACGTCCTTCGGAACTCGAAAGTATTCTCCACCAAGTCGGACGTCCTCGAACAGAGAGCACCTTTCGCAGAATATTTGCGGTGCCAAGAAACGCGGACTTCTGAAGCGATAGGACACTAGGCTTTATTGCAATGTAAGAATTTAAGTTCTGTGGTATTGAGCCCAACGGTAATAACTAGGCCAATAGTGACCTAAACGACCCACATTCCGGTAACTTCGATCCTCCGTTTTGATATTGTCAAATTATTATTATTATTATTATTATTATTATTATTATTATTATTATTATTATTATTGTTATTATTATTGTTGTTGTTGCTGTTTTTCTGGACATTTCTTCGCTTACGATTCAAGTCATTAGTGGGAAGCAATTTATGGCAAAATACTTGAGACTTGGCAAAAATGTTAAAAACATCACAATCGACAATACGCCAGACAGTTCTTTTTAATCATTCCCCACCCAATCAAGACAATAAGGCTACTAAGATGCAAAGGGAGATTTACAGAATGTTAAAGAACATGAGAAAAAGAAAAAGAACATTATTAAGGAGAGAGAATAATAAAAGAACTGGAATTAAGAAGACAGAAGATAACGATTGACATTGCATTTAAATTATTGACGATCAAAGTTGACAGGAAAGCAAGAAGCCAAAAGAGTGTTTCACAAGCGAGAAATGCAAGAGAAGAAACAATTAACATAAAACTTACGGTTGCATCTAGCCATTTCAACTGTTCAATGATGAGACCTAGCTGCCAATCTAGTACTGTGCTAAAATTTGTAAAGTCGAGATACCAAAGAAGAAAGCTCACCAAAACAATGACCATGAAAATAATGATAGAAAAGGTACAAGGAAACTATGTTACAGTGCTGGGAATGTGACTGAAGCTGAGATGCCAGGTCTTGACCAATAACATTGCAGATTCTTCTTTGAATTTTATCAAGGAACATTTAGATAGAAATAAGGTAAGTCATCAAGCTGGTCGTTCAAGTTCCATCCGCTCTTCTTGAATACAACAAAGCAGACAGTTTCTTAAACAAAAAGAAAATTCTTTATGACTTAACCTGATAATTGGTGAATGTTAGATGATTGGCAATAAGAAAGATAAAAGCGACGAAAGTATAACATTTTCATTCGTTGTGGAAATACAGTGAAGCTACATTACGATTTAAGGTCTCTTAAATTATGATTGGCTAAATTTAAAAAATAAATTGAATTTGTGCAATCAATACTCTGATAAGACGCAACTATTTTCCTTTGGATTATTATTTTTTATGCTTGTCCCTTCCGTAACGCCTTGCCAGTACCTCATAAATAATATACTATACCGTATCGATCGTGTCGAAAAGGGAAAACACATATCAGAGACGCTACTTGGTTTCAGTAAGATAATGAAAGAAAGAAAGAAGGGAAGATAGAATTGTTTAACGCCTCCTGCCAATACCTCATAAATAATAGACTATTCCATTTTGACTGCGTAGAAAAACAAAACACATATCAGAGACGCTACTTGGTTTCAGTGAGAAAATGAATATAATAAAGAACGGAAGATAGAATTGTTTAATGTCTGTTTCAATAAAATGGAAAAGTTATCAATTTCAAATCTTTTCATTTGTACCCCCTTACTTCTTAAAATAACAACCTGCATTCATATTTATGATTGTTATTGCAATATTTTGTTAAATTGCGATAGGGCTCCGACTTCACTCTTCGGCCTTGATAGAGTCCAAAAGAGTCTGCGAGCCCTTGTGGGTGACGAATTATTCTGCACCTTCCAACCTCTCTCCACAGGCGGGATGTAGCAAGCTTCTCACTGCTCTGTCGCTACTTCCACGGGAAGTGCTCGGACGAAGTATATTCCCTGTTCCTGCCAATTCAAAATTTCATGTCAAGGACCCTTACATAGTAGCAAATCACTCACGTTCCCTCCGTATTCCATTGACGAGAAGTAAGTTCCACTCTGATAGCTTCTTCCCGCGAACCAATGCTCTGCGGAAGGGACTCCCTAGAATATGTTTCCCCGATCGCGACAAGCTTAACCTGTTCAAGGCTATGTTTAACCGTTATCTTCCACTTCTATCCGCACAAATTGCCTCCTAACATAATCCTCTACATCGAATGGCTCCCGGGTCTTGTAATGGTTGAACCTTACTGTAAAAAAAAAAAAAAAAATCTACGGATATTTTACTGCCGTAGAACACTCTATTCAGTTATTAACTAAAGCATTAAGAAACATTATAAAATTAAAATATGAAAACCGTGAATTTCTCTTGGTTAAAATTAATTGTTATTATTATTATTATTATTATTATTATTATTATTTTATTTCCTTTGATTTCTGGTGTGTACTCATTTCTTTCCGTGTCCCGCCTAGAGACCTAAGGTCAGAAATGACATCATGACATTTTCAACTGACCAATTAAAGGAAGAAAAAACCCAAAAAAACACATTTTACATAGATAAAACCCTTCGTAAGATGTGGGCCGTACTTGTGAGAACAATTTTTTTTTGTATTAGGTTGGTGCAAAAATAATGACGTAATAATGTCGTTTTTTGACGTATTTTTTAACGTCAAAAAACGACATTATTACGTCATTATTTTTGCTCCAACCTAATATTTCTTTAAGCCATGGGCTACCAGGAATCCCTTTAATGAGTCTATTGGAATTTTTTCCAATCAATCAGATGGCCCCAACTACACCAGGGCAGCAGTTCACAGGAAGAAGCTGTTTGAGCGGAACTTACTTCTCACCAATGCAATAGGGAAGGCATGTGGGTGGTTTGCTATAATGTAAGTGGCATGGCAGGTTTTTGCCGAGAAGGTTAGGCCTGGTGGAACCAAGGAATGTAGTTCGTCCAAACACTTTTCTTAACCGCTATTCAGTACAGCAGTCATGAACTTCCTCTTCCCTGCGACCAACTGCTTTTGACAAGCCGTGAGTTTAGAACATCTTTCTCAACATGAGACGCTTGAATCTCAACGTGGGCGATTTGTCAAAACGGTGACTGCACGATAACCTAAGTTTGGGGAGAGATCCCAAAAGAGCGGCGCCGTTGGAGACGTCCTGATAAACATACTGCAGGCTCACCAAAACCTTATCAGCAAAAATGGGTAGATAAATCTGTTTGGAAGCCGTCTATGGCTGTGCTAGCACTAAATCAAAAGTCATCGTGACCGAGGGTTCGAGCGTACGGGCCTTATTCAGATTGTTGATCTCAACAGATTATGTGCTCTATCCCAGAGAAAACTATGACTAAGGTCTATATTCTTATTATTCTAGGAGTCGTGTCCCTTCAGTACGCGAGTGATCATGGCGCTCCACAACTTCCACCCTATTGTACGTCTGAGTAAGTTTTGTCTTTTTGCTATCCTTCATAGGTAGATCCTTTACTGCTTTCCTCTGTTTCTCTTGCCTTCAATATGTCCTGTAAGTGTCAAATTCTCCAAGCCCTCTTTCATTATTATTGTTTAACAAGGGAGCTCCGCAAACCAGTGCTTTTAATTTATTTTATTGCCGGGCCCGTTATTATCATCTTGTGAGAGAGATGTAAGCCTGATATTAACGATATGGAATTTGTGATAAAAAGAAATAGAAATTAAGATGCGATAAATACAAGTACAAACGATTACCAGTGAATAGATTGTAGTAGTGCATATGTGTTTCGTAAACAAAGACGTGAAAATGTTAATTCCTTCTAATGTTTACATATATAATATGTAATATATACATACATTACATATAGAAAGACTAGGACTTATAAAACAAATACATCAACTATTTCCCAAAATGTTCCAATTTCATTTTCTCACTGAAACCAAGTAGCGTCTCTGATATGTGTTTCCGTCCTGGGGAGTAACGATAAACTACATCCGGCAGAAAGGTCTATGACCGGGAGGTTTTGAGCAGCGTACTACCTCATCTTAATTTCTGGTATTCCCAGGTTCATCTAGTAGCATCTGGTAGGGTCTTAGATAGAAGCAGATAGTTAACCCCCAAACTGGGGCAAAACACGATGAATATGTAAACAATTTTATCGTAAAAATACCAGCAATACATTCTCATAGTAAAAAAATTAGCAGCAATATAATTTTGCAAAAAAATAAATAAATAAATTAAAAATAAAAATAAATAAATAAATAAATTAAGTTATAAAATAAAAATTACTAGTAATACATTTCTGTAAGGAAAAAAAATATTACCAGGAATACGATTTTGTAAAAGAAATTACAAATACTCAAAGAAAATTAAATTTCGGCATTAAATGACGAACAAGGAATTGATATGCCGTTAACTCTTTGAGCCCTGCGTTCCTGAACAATTGTAACCCTTCTGCCTGAGCTCCCGAGTCAGAATTCACAAACAATTGGTATGCAATGTTTCATGGTAGATATAAAAATAGTTACAAGTATTTACTCACCGTTCAACTGGTGGCTGGGCATTACGTCATTTTTCTCAACCACCAGTAAAGCACAAAGGATTAAACAAACAGGGCACAAAGGATTAAACAAACACATTTGAAATCTATCAGTCCCTCTAATATATATATATATATATATATATATATATATATATATATATATATATATATATATATATATATATATATTCATTATATATATGCACAAAACGTAGGATTTATTAGGCAATAAGGTTAGAATTTTCATTCCCTTTAATGTAGGTACCGCAAAAGATTCACTAAAAAATGAGCATACCATGATGAAAAAATGCCCCAAACTTAATAAAAACAAAGTTTTATGGTCAAAGTTTTGATGTTGTTATTAATAGGAAAAACCAAAGATTTTTTAGATCATTAAATCATATTTTGATCCATTTTAAAACCTTAAAAATTTTGGTTTAATTTTTTTTTTTGCATTCGGCGGGTGACCATAAATTAGTACAGGAAATTTTAACGTCTTCTTGCGGTGAAAACTCGGTGATTTGGAAATTCTTGCAAAAATCAATAATTGTTGGATTTTAATAAAACATTCAGGACTTCACAAATTAATGAAATTATTTTAATAATGTTTCGTTTTTAGAAAATTTTAGTAAAAATATTCCTTTTACATCCGTTACCACGCCTCACTTATTTAATTTTATGAAATTTCAAAAAATTCATTTTTGTATTGTTTATATTAGTTACAAGTAGAAGTTTTTGGATAATCTAAATATTCAAATTTGTTTTCTAATATATGGCTCCCAGTTAGCTTAAAATCTGCAACGAATCATAAAATAAAAAATGCAATAAAACTACAATAATTATTTCATTAGAAATGCTTTCACTTTTACGAATAAAACGTATTATGGACACTGTTGTCTTAAGAAAAATCTTTTTTTTCGACGAATTTTTACAAGAATTGTTTCCATTTTAAATAAAATTTAATTGGAATAATTTATAAAGTTTTAAATCTTTAAAATTTTGTATTAATTTGTTTCGGTTAGAAAATATTGTAATTAAGTAAAAACTATATGTATTAATCATAAATGGAAAAGCTTAGTACAATTCAGCGACCACCAATATTTTAAAAGAAATTTTGAATTTCTTATTGCGTGTGTATAAAAGTGCCGATTTGTTGTAAATAGGAGCAGTAACTATAGTAAATTTAAAGTCGAAAACAAAAAAAAAACAAAAATATATATATATATATATATATATATATATATATATATATATATATATATATATATATATATATATATATATATATATATATATATATATAAAAGACGGTCTAAAGCAAACGACGGTTTCCCCTGCGAAGTAGGGCGCAGGTTCGAGTCTTGTCGGAGAGTGCATGTTTTTCTTTAATAACATTTCTCTAATATTCAGGCCGGTATAAATTATTTAATAAATAAACGAAAGGTTTAATCAAATATTGGTATCCATAGAAATAAAGTTTAAGTAATAATATATATATATATATATATATATATATATATATATATATATGTGTGTGTGTGTGTGTGTGTCTGTGTGTGATAAAAATAGTTTCATGGTATGCGATATTTATGGATGAAAGTCTTCGCTATCAGGCCATGAAGATTGCGTTTAAGCATGAAACAGATTGTCGACGCTCAGCGTTGACTTCATTGTCCACTTTATATATATATATATATGTATGTATATAATTTTATATGAGCAGTACTTATTAGAAAAAGCTCAATATCAGATTTTATTTTTATGTTTTACATCATATCAACTTCAATGGGAATTTAATGCGGACAACATTTTTTTGCTGGTAATAAATTTTTCAAAAATCTATTGCTGCTAATATATTTTTTCCAAAAAATGTATTGCTGGTAATATATAAATATATATGTACATACATATATATATATATATATATTTCCAAATTATATCGTTGGTAATATTTTTTCCTCAAAAATATAGTGCTGGTAAAATATTTTCTTTCAAAAATGTATTGCTGGTAATAATTTTTCTTCAAAAATTTATTTTCTATAATAATTTTTTACAAAAATGTATTGCTGGTACTAAAACTTATTTCTACACTATCATAGTGTTTTGACCCCAGTTTGGGCGGTCAACTATTTGCCCATAGCTGGGACCCTAACACGGTGAACCTGAGAACGCCAGCAATTAAATGTGGTTCCTCGCTCCGCAAAACCTCTTAATCACAGGCCTTGCTGTTGGATGTAGTTTATCGACTTACCAAGCTTAGGATGTAGTTTATCGTCATACCCAGGACGCTCAATATCACTGATAGAGATAAACTGCGAGCCGGTAGGTATCCTTATCCTTTTATACCTAGTCAGAATACTAGAGAAAAAGACATGGGCCTATATAGAGACGACGGCCTAATTCTAATAAGAGAACCTAATGGCCTCTAAATAGATAGATTTAGGGAAAACATATCAAATGTTTTAAAAATGATTGGATTCAAAATATAAATAAATGCAAACACAAGAATAGTAAACTTCCTAGACGTCAACCTCAACCAGGACAAAGAAACCTATAAAAGGATAATGACACTTCCACATACATACCCACATTCTTTAACAATTCACCCTCAATCGTCAAGAAAAATACAACTGAATATATATATATATATATATATATATATATATATATATATATATATATATATATATGTGTGTGTAAAAATGTTAATGGATTTTATATTTAATATGACATTTTTATTTCTTCAAACATTAATTTTAGTGGATACCCGTATTTGAGTAGACGCTCCGTTTATTTCATCAAGTATTTTATTTCGTCTATTAGTAAAAATATTAATTCTTTAGAAATTCTTTACGTTTTAAATACGAAACTGAACAGATATACGTTTCGAGGAAATCTGAACGAGCGAATGTGCTTTAAAAGCAAATAGAAAGTTGCTTGATTGAGAAGCTCTCCATGGCCATGTAGTCAAAGCACACCGTATCAGGTAGTGATTCTTCCAGCAAAAGGGCAGACCTGGTTCAAATCCTGTTGTATGGCGCATTTTCTTTATTAAGTTTTCTCCAGTATGACAGCCGGTAGATGAGATAAATACAGTCTAAAATAAATGGTTATTCACTAAAACTAACTTATTGAAATGGAAAGTGCTCAATATCAATGATAGAGCTAACATGTTCACTTGTATGGATGTGAGTTTGTGACCTTAGGTTTCACGCTTTTGCGATCATCAGGCAAATGGCAAAAGCGCGAAACCCAGTGTCACAAACTCATATCCATATAACTGAGTTTGTGTGTGTGTGTGTGTATATATATATATATATATATATATATATATATATATATAGTTGTATATTTAGGCAGCAATCCTTCCTTTATGCATGTTTCATTAAAAATGACAGACAAGGTACTATGGTTAAGCTTTTTATTTAATTTTTCTTGTGTTCGAACAAGAGCTTTCTTTTCTGGACAAAGGGTGTGTGAGAACTGTCCAAATGTTTTATATTTCCGAGCGCTTTCGGCTATACCTTTAGCCATTATCAAGGATTATTCGATTTTTCAGCTTAATTGTGCGTGTGCGTTCTGTGTATGTCTTAGTCTATGGTAGGGATGCTTTTAATTTCCGAATACGGTTAGCATATTGTGGCCTTGTTCGTAGTTAATATTGTTAAGAGTTGGCTTTTTCTTTTTTATTATTAAAGCTTCCATTATTTTTGTTTTTTCTTGCAGGTGGATGCAGTTAATATATTTGTGTTTCCTAATAGTATGTTTCTAATGGAGTCGGGTAAATTTGTGTGCGTGTTTAAATGGGTTCTAATGAAGCTGTGATCAGATAGGTGTAACGTAAGCTTAACCGTAGTACCTTGTCTGTCGTTTTCAATGAAACATGCATATATATATATATATATATATATATATATATATATATATATATATATATACACACACACACAATTAATGGTTTTTGCTTAACATCTGACGTTCCTATTACTTTAAACATTATATTTCGTGGATTTTTCCTGTTTGTTCGGCTTTTGTGTTTGTGAGTCTTAATAAAGAAAATGTGCATTCTAACAGGGTTCGGGAAAATCACTGTTACGCTCAGCATCCTTTTAGATATCTCAGCCACAGATGTCTTTCAGATTCAAATAAAGTTCAATTATTCTGTTTAAGAAATTCACATCTTTTGTTCAAATGCCTCGAAACCCAGAACTGGCCAAACACGTATTCATGAAATAGAGCGTTTAAAATAAAAATAATAATAACAACGTCTATAAATACACATAGACGCCACATATGTCACTTATCTGACCAGAGTTCTATAAAAAAAACATCTAGCTACCCACAGTTTATAAACACACTTAAGAAATATTCTACTCGAAAACATTAAATTCTATATAAATCACATCATCGAAAACATCTCACTATTAAACATCTCTCTCCTACTATCAACCTGAACTTATTCAACGGTGGGAATGTTATTTGAAAGTTTTTTTTTAAATAATGAAAATTTGGTTACTCGAATTCCAGCCTCTCTGAATGCAATACAAAGGTTCGGAATAAACACTCCCATTAATATTCAAAACAACCGCCAAGAATACATCTTAAACAGTCAAACAGAAGAGAAATTAACAACACCTTAATTAACAACAAATTAACAAAAGCCCTTGAGAATGGCTAAAGAAGTGGCCGAAAGCGATTAAGACAAAAGACAGTTTGAACAATTTTTGCACTCGCTTACTAAATGGAAAACATCACCAAAGTGAAAAACGTAAGAATGGAGGAAAAACTAAATAAAAAATTAATTAAATTTTCCTTGTTTGACATATTTGACGAAAGATGTTTAAAAGAAAGATCGCTGCCCATATCTCAGGCGGATATTCTTTCAAGCCACTGTAGAGGCGGTTTTAATGCCTGGTACCAATGCTTAGGCATTAACTAAAACCCTAGAATCTAAGCTTGATGGGCCTACACTCTGATGCTAAAAAATATACTTTTGGGGACAACATCCAAATAAATCACAGCTCTATGGACCCGACCCTGATATTTTTACGATCTTATGCGAACACAGAATGCGTTTTACAAAACACTGCTGACGAGCAAAGCAAGAACTTGCTAGTGATCTACTGCTCTGGACACCTAGCCATGGAGCAAGACGGGTTGGTCGCCCAGCAACCATCTACTATCTTTGTTATGAAACAGAATGCCACCCTAATAACCTTCCGATCTTGATGCAGGACCGTGATGGTTGGCGTAATAGACACGTGAATGTCCGAGCTGCCTCGATCGAATAAATATTTTTTGTTCACCCTGTAGAAGACTTGAGGACCACTCAAGGTAGAGGGTTATGATAAGGGATACTTTATATGGATAGGAGGGGAAGATAACGGTTGACCCTAGACTTGAATAGGTTAAGATTGTAGTGATCGGGAAAACATCCTCTTGGGAGTCTGTTCCACAGGGCAGTGATTCGCAGGAAGAAGCTGTTTGAATGGAACTTACTTCCCGCCGATGGAATATTGAGGGAATGAGGGTGGTTTGTTACTATGTAAGTGGCATGGCGTGTCCTAGCCGTGATGGTTATACCTGGCGGAACTAAAGAATGTAGCTCGTCTGAGCACTTTCCATGCAGTAGCAATAGAACAGTGAGAGAATCGCCACATTCCGTCTGTGAGAGAGAGGTTGGAGGATGGAAAATAATTCTTCTCCAACAAGGGTTTTTAACTCTATCAAGACTAGAAAGGGATGGCTTGTCAGTTCCGAACCAAATATGGTAAGAGTTGGACTGATCTGGCTCTTATAAAGGTAGAGGATGGTAGCATGAGGATTCAGATACTTAGCAGTACAGGGAGCTGATCATTTCACCTGTATCTTCTGCGAATTCCACTTGAGGTCGGGCATGAGTTTCAGATCAATGTATGTGTGTGTATGTGTGAGCGCTTAAATGATGGCATTGCAGTTTTATTGAAATCTAAACTACACCTGGTTCCAATAAATGGGCATTATATAAGAACACTCTAGAGAATTCGTCTGCGAGACAAACTTATTCTGACAATATAGTAAACGATTTCACATTTGTTTCATTCAGGCATCGGCCGCAGGAATAAGTTTCTAGTGAGGCGCGAACGTACTGACAAAGCCCAAAGTTTTGTTTTTAATTAGAAAGAATGTCACTATATGACTAAATCTGAATTTCGTAACACACTCAACCAAGTAATATCTCCGCAGAAAATATCTCCAAGGTTTTAAGATGCGATTTCAAATATCATCGTTTGTCACCCGGCCTTATAAACCCCAACAACAATAATATCGAGAAAGGAAAATTAATAAAAGAAATGAAATAATGGTTATGATTTATCAATAAATTTCGTATAATTCAGGATTATTATGTTTAGTCCGACACAAGGTTATTTTTTCGGGTCACTCAGAATCAAACACACTAAACTTATTTATTAAACAAATTTATCTATGCAATAATCTTGCTGGCCGTTACGCTATTGTAAGTGTCCATTTGGCGATGCATGATGTCTACGACTCGGTGTTATCGATTCATTGATCCTCAAATATGGGTAAGCGTGGTTGCGGTTTTTCAGTCCTGCTTGGAACTTGTACTCTTTTGCGCAAATGTTGGGCACTTCTTGCACTTCCCTTTATTCGAACGTCCAGGCTAGATGTAAACAGGTAAGTGACATCGTTCTGCAACTTAGTAAGCTCTAGTATAATCAACTTGCAAATACTATCTCCTAACGAGTGGACGGAGCGATTGCTGGAGGGTCCGTCTACGAAACACTAGAGTCGGGATGCTGAGAATAACATCAGTCAGTTGACAAATTTTAATTTTGTACTAATCTTTATATATATATATATATATATATATATATATATATATATATATATATATAATAAAATATAATGTAAATGTATGCTACGTTTATGGGTAAAAGTACTCAACATCAGGGATAGAGTGTGTATAATATGAAAGTGGACACTGAAGTCAACACCGAGGAGTATCAGTCTGTTTTATGCTTGAATGTAATCTTTAAGCCAGATGGGGCCACCAGATGGTTGTGGGTAGAGTGTATGTGTGTATGTGTGCGTATGTGCGTGAATGTGTGTCTGTTCGTGTGTGTGTGTGTGCGTGTATGTGTGTCTGCGTGTGTGTCTACGTGTGTGCATGTGTATTGGCTGGAAATCATTGTTTTGACTTTTGCCGTTAATACAACAAAAATGTTTCTTAATCTTTTTTTTTTTTTTTTTTTTTTTAGATTTCTTTTCATTTGCCGGGCGATCTTTCGTGTGTCGGGGTCGAGTTGGAGTAAGATGACCCTTAATTTCGGTTCCAAGCGCTTTCGATCATCGTTGATCGCCATTACCAAGGATATTTTCTTGACTTTTATTTAATTGGTTACGACAATTGTTGCTTCCGACAGGTTTATTGGTATTTGGGTATTAGTAATTGGCGCTGTCAGTTATTAAAAACGTTTAGTATATTCCTACCAGTGTTAAATCCTATTTGGTCTGTGACTGGGCTTTTAGCGTTAATAATTATTGCTTCGAGAATTTGTACGCGTTTTTTACAATTATTTTTGTATATACGTTTTGTATTGTTGGTTAGTATTTTTCGTATTTCAGTAGATGTTAGTTGGTGTTATTGTTGTGTGTTGTTATTATATGTTGTTTTGTGGCACCATATTCTGAGAGATGATATATTAGGCGAGGGGAGAGGGTTGTGGTGCTATAACCGATGTACGTAGGTTTTGAGATATTATTCAGGAGACACTCACTAAATGGACATAAGAATGTGTATACTACAGCTGTCTGGTTTAGGAAGAATTCAGGGGAAATTGAATTATTTTTTAGCAATGCTATTAGTTGTTTTAATTTTTATGTAATAAATGATTATTTTAATTTGTTTGTGGTGTTCAGAAGGTTTAGTATGCCAGCGTATAATTTTGGCGATGGCTTGTTCATCAAATTTATAATTTTGTGCATTTTATTCCTGTAGTATAGGTTATTATTGCTTTCTGTTATTTTTGTGAATAGAATAAATATAGAGTTTTATTTGGTGGTCGACAAGTTTGTTGGGAAAGTTATTGTTTACTTGGCTTTGTTTGATGTTAGTAAGCTCTTTGTTTTGCCGGGTTTTTTTTAAATTATTTCACAGCAAGCGAGGCGAGAATGCCACTAGTAAGCAGAAGGTTACAGAAAGTGAAAGTGAAAAGAAAAGCCTGAATATCAGGAGAATTGAGAAAAGGACAAAAGATGGACGGGATTCAAGAACACAGAAGATGGCGATTGATATTGCATTTAAATTTTGTTATACATTTCACCTCAAGCAAGGTGGGAATGCCACTAGTAGGCAGGTGATTACAGAGGGTGAAAGTGAAAGAATAGCCTGAATACTCGGAGGACTCAGGAAAGGACAAAAGATGGACGGGATTCAAGAACACAGAAGATGGCGCTTGACACCAGGCGAGGCGAGAATGCCACTAGTAAGCAGGGGGTTACAGGAGGTGAAATTGAGAGAAAAGACTGAGTATAGGGAGGATTGAGAAAAAAGACAAAAGATGGACGGGATTCAAGAAGACAGAAGATTAACGTTGCATTTAAATTTTGGAAGATTGTAGTTATCAGGGAAATAAGAAATTGAAAGAGAGTTCCATGGGTGGGAAGTACGAGAAAAAGAAACTGTTGGAGTAAAAGTGGCGGGTTGCATTGTAAAATATGCTTTTTGTTGAGATGTAAAAGTCTCTTTTGATTAAGTTTTTGATCAGGGCCATTCTATATTTTGGGGAAATTCGCCATGGTAGTTCAGAAGGCAAGAATTGTGACTAGTTGCTTCTCTTTGCATAGAGATGTAGTGAATTTGTTTTTGTTACAGGTGTCAATAAATACATCTAGGAATGGAATGTTTTTGTTGATCTTAAATTCAGTGGTGAAATTTAGTACGGAATTTTATTTAGGGTCTGTTTTAGTTTATTTATTTTATCGTGGGATTGTGTAGCCATGAATGTACCGTCGGAGTATCTGACGTAGATTGCAGGTTTAGTTATTTGCTCGTTGAATATTGTAATTTCGATATGGAATATATTCGGAAAACATGGGGCCAAGTGGAGAACCCATAGAAACGCCATCGGTTTGTATGCATATTTTTCCATGGGTGGGACGTAGAAGGGAACTTACGAGGTGCAGATTTGGAGTAGTTTTCCGAATTGTAGCTTTTATGGCAGGTGTGGGGATTGAAGGATGGATGGAGATGACGTTATGCAGTTTGATTGGCGGTGGGTGGAATGTAATGTTTGCATGAAGTCAGGAGTTGATATAATGCGGTATTTGTTCGGTATATATGGTTGGAAGATATTGTTTAGAGTCTTTGCTATGTGGTGGGGATCTGTGATATTATAGGTCTGAGTGGGTATCCAGGTTTGTTAAGTTCTATTTTTCTATAGATGTAGCCTGGTTTGTTCTATCCCCGATACTGAGCACCTTTTTCCGGATGGAATATAACATTCTAAACAACATATATATATATATATATATATATATATATGTGTGTGTGTGTGTGTGTGTGTGTGACTGATTTACAGATTAAGGGAGTTAATTACGTTTTGCTTCTAAGTTAGGAAGGGAATGCCATCAAGTTTTTCATTTTTGCTTAGACGTTCAAGCAAAGAGAGACGAAGCAGCAATAGCGTTTTGAATTCAAATAGCAGCTGCAAAGCAATCAGGTGTTGGTCGTATTAACTTTTATTTTCACCCCCGAGAACTTCGAATTGCTTTTTGGTTCAAGCACAACATAATAACGACCCAGTTTTGGTGCGTCGATCTTCACAAACTGATTGTTTCCCGGCTGCTTTGAGCTCCACTGAGCATTTCTGCTTTTCCGTAATTTGCGATAATGCACAAACAAAACCATTTCTCCGCTGCCGGAGTAAGACACGATCCGCATTTCTTTTGTCGGGACTTTGACCCTCAACTGTAAAACAACCTGTTCGCCCTCGTCGGCTTTCAGTCCTGAAATGAGCGAACCGGGGTGGATATTCCGCATATAACTACCAATATCGCAAACATTGACGCCGACGTATTCGAAGGCGGTCACCACCGATTCTATGTCAAAACCCAAATCGTAAGCGGCTTTGGTCATATCGCAAGCGCCTTCGGCAAAATCGGTTTTTGGATGCCAGTAGAACCTGTTGGCATGAACCATTGTCTGAAAGACTTTCTTGGTGTTCCAGTTTTCCATGGTGGATAGTAAGCAGGCGAATCGATTGTAAACGCCGCTTGAATAGTGTACGTCTAGACCTTTCACAAACTGTGCAGCATTGGTTATAGATTTGCCATCCTTTTTTTGATCGCAAAGTAATCGCACTGGTTTTTTAGCAATCTGATCACCGCTGACCCAATCCGGTTTATCGAAATGATAAAATTCGGCTGCCTCACCAGCCACATCGGAGAAAGCTTCATTGATGCCACCCGACTGGCCTTCGTAGATCAGAAAAGAATGTTCGTCGGTGAAACAATGGGAAAATTCGTGAGACAATACATCCAAACCGACCAAGGGGAAGAAATCACCGGCTCCGTCGCCAAACGTGAAGTTCTTGCCGTTGTAGACGGCAGTCACTTCATTGTGGCCGTAATGAACACGGACGATAAGCGGTAGTTTCTTCTTAGGAGCCACATGTGCCCATTCTAAATACATCTTGTAAACAACCTTACTGTAGAAAAGAGCATCACTAGCCGGCGAATAGGCACCGTTGATGCTGTCGTTGGGTCCGCGGCTGCAAGATACGTGGTACACAGACCGTTTCTCATTGTTCAAGAATTTACTGCCATTCAGGTTGATGACTCGCACGACTTCGTTTTCGTAAATGCAGTCATCCCCCTTTTTACGAACGTCTAGATAAGGCAAGATGTCTCCGTATTTCCGCTGTCCAATCTTTTTATTCCCGCCGACTGCTTTCATTTGGTAAAAATGACGCGTCGTTTCCAGCATGTTCCATCTCTCTAACACCTCACCATTCTGTGCATCGATCATAAAACAAGGCCGGTAACTCTTGTCGCCGGATTCTGCATAATATAAGACACGGTAAACGAGCCGAGCTGTGTTATTTGGCATTAAATAAATCTCCAGACGCGGTTCCTCGCTCTCGATGCGAGCCCCCTCTAGAGGGAATCCACCGTTAGCTATGCTGATCTGCAGAGCTTCTTTGGGTAGAAGGTTTGGTGTTGTTGATTCCACATCGCTATCAATGTCTTCGGCGATCTTACCTGTTACTTGGCCTGTATAGATGTTCAAAACAACATCGGTCTCGACGGTCAGTGTCGCATCAAACACGGGGATACTTTCGTAAGTTTGTTGGTAGCGAATGACGTGCGTAGCTTGGACACTGTCGGCCACATCAGTGAAGACAAGTCCTTCTTTGTTGGTCAGTCCGAGAAGGTCGCGGGTAGTGAAACCAAAATCCGCAGCCCGTTTGTCGATGCTCGCCAAAAAGTCCATGTTTGATAAGAAAGCGTCTCTTGCTTGTCGCCAATGCGCTGTCCAAATACTCACAGGAAAGATGAACACTGAAAATAACAAAAGATGTGGTTCATTCATAAGCCGATGAATCGTTCGGAACGACTATCTTCACCTTTGTTGTTTTGAACATTATGTTTTAGCCGATCGACTTTCCGGCCTTCTTCAGATGTATAAAATAATTTTGAAATTTATTAAATTAATTAAAAGAAAGAAAGAAATTTAATGATTGTAAAATATATACCTGAAGAAGACCGGAAAATCTGGCGATCGAAGCGTAACGATCGAAAAAAACAAAATTGAAGAAAGTAAACATTTATATATTAATACGTTTATTACCTACTGTAGCGGACAGTGTTTTTTTTTACGCGTTGTGATATGAACACGTGTGCAACTCCTGAAATAAAGTCCCTTACAAATATGGCAGATTCAAAGAATGAATCTGCTAAAAAGAAAATGTAACAGAAAAAACAAGAAACTGATATACATATAAACAAATATGTGTATTACACAAAAAAGTGGGGTTACAAGAAACAAAAATATTAACGTGTGTGTGTGTGTGTGTGTGTGTGTGTGTGTCTGTGTGTGTATGTGTGCATAATGTTCATGGCGTTTTACCGAGGAGAAGCATAGCCCCCCCCCTACTAAGGGGAAAACGCAGTATTCTGCGAGAGCTTTACATGGTCGCAGTGTCTGCTGAAAATGCAAGAAAGAGAGAGAAAGAAGTATTCTCAAGTATTTGCACTTCAGAGATAGCGACCTGTTTTGGAGTGCTTTCACAGTGGAGGCTTGTATTTGTACTAAGTCGGTCCTAAAATAGGTTCAACGTACAAAACGTTAGGAACTTGATATAATAGGTAATGACGCAGTAATCTAGTTGTGGTGGCTGATACTTTAGTATCCGACTAACGGTCGTCCGGCATCGACTAGTATTTAGTCACTCCCCCACGAGGGTATCATGTGCCACAAGAACGGTTTAACGTGGGATCTTCGAGCCCGTGGGCTCGGCCAAAAATATACCTATTGAACCCGTATAAACGGGTTCAGGGTTGGTTTACCTCCCCGAATGAGACTCTGCTCTTCGGCGTAGCCTCGTTCAGGTTCCTCCCCGCCCGAAGGCAGAGAGTTCAACCGTTCAGCCGGTCGTCCGACATCGACTGACTGACTGACGATATTCAGTCCCCGCCGCCAATGAGGGCGTCATGTAGCACAAGGCCTTTCTAACGTGTGATCTCCGAGCCCGTGGGCTCAGCCAAAAATATGCCCATTGTGACTCGTATAAACGGGTTCAGGGTCGGTTTACCTCCCCGAAAAAGAGTCCGCCCTTCGGAGTAGCCTCTTTCGGGTTCCTCCCCGCCCGAAGGTAGAGAGTTCAACCGATCAGCCTGTCGACTGACTGACCGACGATATTCAGCCACCCCCCCACGAGGGTGCCATGTAGCACAAGGCCTTTTTAACCTGGGCACTCCGAGCCCGTGGACTCGGCCAAAAATATGCCCATTGAACCCTTATAAACGGGTTCAGGGCCGGTTTACCTCCCGGAAAGAGAATCCGCTCTTCGGCGTAGTCTCCTTCGGGTTCCTCCCCGCCCAAAGGCAGAGAGTTCAACCGATCAGCCAGTCGACTGACTGAGCAACTCACTGAGCGACTCCTACTACTCCTACTTATTATAGGTGGGAGAGTCTATTAACTATAGAATAGGTGTGTTCCACTATAACACGACCCCCAGGAACAATTTGGACAATTAGGAAATTAAGGAGGAGTTCACTTCGACACCTACCGTACGTGTCACGCGAAGGGCAGATAATTTGTGCGGCAGCCATTTTTTTTTTTTTTTTTTGCGTAAACCAAGACAGGTATATCGATATAAAAGCCCGTATAAATACATAAAGATATGGATTTCAGTTCTATTTTAAATATTACTGGTTCCCATCTGACAGAATCGTTGGTTTAATTCTAAATAAACTCTTTATTTAACACCATAATTGGATGCGATTTCGCCGGTTTGTTGACATTAGGCGCAATATTTTAAAAGTAAAAGACACAATTCTGTAAGATTTTTTTCTTAAAAGCGATTTTATTGAACTTTATGGACATCAAACTGTGAAATATTTCGAAATTTTCTCGGTAGGTCCGTTAGAAACGGATATTAACGACTGTTTCGTCGACCAGTTGTATTAACATTTTAGATTTTTTCAGTCAGTCAGTTATGTGCATGTGTGGTACACGCTTAGGCGATCATGTATCTTTCGGTACATGACTGACGAGGCAGATTTTTTCCCGCAGTAGGTTGCCATTTGTTTCTGTGGTAGACCAGTAATATATATTAGTGTTGTGGATCTAAAAAGGCTGCGTGAATATTTTAAAGTTTCGCTGTAAATGAAACATGCAACATCCACAAACATAAATTTAAATAAAAAATCAAATGGTAACGATATTCAATTACTACAAAAGGGATCTGTTTGGAACAACAATATGTATATATTTCAACGTTCCACCGAAATGAGGTCACAACGCAGTTACCTTTAAGGTTACATTTTCGTAGGCAAATGAAATCAAAAAAATAGGAAGAACAAATTTGTGTCTGATATTTATCATTAACGTAATCACGTGAGAAGCTCCTGGAAAAGAAGCGTGAAAACTTCACTTGGTCACGCGCTGTGAAATGACTTGTACGTGGATTGACTGCAACGCCCACTTGTGTGTTTATTGACCAATTAGAAGCTGAGGTTTCCTGAAAATATGTATGAAGTTGGGTAAGCACTTTGATCCACTTTTTTGCAAAGATTTGTACAAAATTCAACATTGATAAGAAAGTGGTATCGGGTTGCTAAAATAGACCCTGATCTGTCTTGCTATTTACCCAGAAGAAGAGGATTCATACCTTTCCCGAGGGTATAGCACGTAATGAACGTAATGGATTTGACTGGAATTCGAACACGGCTATCCATTTCCTCAATCCAAGCCGCTATCTATCTATTACTGTATATTACGTGTATATTAGATTTTTAATTTAAAATAGAAACGAGTTGCTTCTCTTTCTAAATAAAAATCTAATATACATGTATATTGAAATCTTAGTAAATTTAAAACAAATAATTTGCGGGTAGCCTTTTTTCCCGGGTGTAGCAGCTCGTAAAGGATTAATTGAATAAAGGCGATTCCTTAGCGCCAGAATATAAAGGTAACACTGAACCAGTCAAAATGTTAAGAATCGAAACCTTTCCACAATCGATTTATATCGAAAAAGGCAGACAGAGGAAAAATAATTAAATTGTCTTGATATAATTCTTTCTTTTTAATTATTTATTTTTTTAATACTAAATTAGTAATGCTGACGATATTATTATTCACTTTATTTATGTGGAAACATTGGGTATTCAGTGACCGAACAACCAGTGTAACACGATTTACGCTTTTCTTCACTCTCTTGGATCAAAGTGTAGTATCTGTTCTCTTCAGTTCTAATGGTAATGCTAATAAGGCCGTTACATTATATGTGAACATTCGGTATACCCGAGTTACGCTTTTCTCCGCTCCCTTTCTTAAATCCAGCAGATTTGATACCAAAAGACTTGGCAACATTTACCGTAACTTCTCCAAAATAATACGCATCCATAAATAAAACGCACCCCAACAAATGATCGAAAAATTAAGAAATATATCTATCCCTATGTATAATACGCATCTATAAATTTTGTCAAAAAAATGATAATAATTATGAAGACATTTTGTCGATCTTGACATTAAGAATGAAATCGAAACTAAGCAGCTAAAATAAAGATGAAAATTACCATGAAGTTTTCCCGATAAATATAACATTTTATTCTACCGCCAAAATGGGAATCCGTCAGTGAGTATGTTATAAAGAGAGGTTTCAAAAAATATTGTCTCCCGACAGCAATGGATGACTCTGAAGATGACATCCTTTGACAAGAGAATGAAGAGGCCGAAGATAATTTTGAACAGGACGAAGATAATATTGTATATGATAATTTGTTTAATGACAATTTAGATATTGATTCTATAATATAAAGTGATGATGATGATGATGATGATGATGATGATGATGATGATGATGATGATGATTAAAATTTCAATAAATCGTTAACTTGTTATCCATTTTTCTTCGAAATTTTCCGTTTTATAGATTTTTTTTTTGATTTTTTTGCCAAATAAAAAACGTGGTTATTGATAAACATCAATTTATTGACAAAAAATGTTACAATTATCATTGTTGGATTTAAAATAAAAATTGGGATAATATCTTTCTTATTTTAGAACAACGAGTTATTTATTATTATAAATCAATAACGAAATAAATATTTTGTTTAAACCTATTTATAATGCGCACCCCTACTCTCACTTGCAATTTACAGTAAAAAAATGCGTATTATTTTCGAGAAATTACGGTAATTAAGTTTCCAACTGAACAGTAATATAAAAATTTAAATCTCATATTGTTCGAACGAAATCTAATGTCTATCTTGATAATATTCTCAGATTTCTTTTTATCACCTTTATCTACATATATTGTTTTTATATCACGTTTATCTATGTAATTGTTAGTCCATGCTCTGCTCATAATGAATTAAGTTAAAGGAAAAAAAAATCCATATAATAGGATTCTTATGACCATGTTTTATCATGGCCCCACAACCAATGGACCAACCAATATGGGGATCACCCGTCGTCTATATGCAATGAACCCCCATCAGAAGAAGTAGTTACAGTAGGACTTTACGGAGACAAACATTGTTTAGAAGTTTAGGAAGTTATGGAGAGCTATGATAGCCTAAGTTACACGGTATATAAAAGAAGAGGAAGCGCATCAAAAGAGAAGAAGTTGTGAAGAGCCATGTATCTAGATTTTGTAAATTTTAATGAGGAATAGGGGCTTGGTGAATTTGGCACACACAAGGCATAAGGAAGCCAAAAGAAGGAAGAATAGTAAAAAATAACGAAAACAAAAGATAGGAAGTTGTGGAGAGCCACGATCGCCTACGTCCCGAAAGGACATGCCAATTAAAAGAAAAATATAATATAAAATAATCAATTCCACCAAAAAAGATATTTTGGTGAGCTTCCGACACAGAGTCTGGCTCCAAGTCAGAACTGAACTGTTAAAGACACCTTTGATTTGGTTTTTGGTGCGACTTATAATGACCAAGAAAAGTCGGATAGTTGTCGACCGTAATTTAAAAAAAAAAAACGAGTTGGCCTTTGAATTCTTCAATCTCAGCCAAATATTTATAAAATCTAGCGCACCGGAGAGCAGATTTTCATCTTACCCGATCTAGCTATTAAGGCTTCGAGGGCACATGTGCACAATTAAGAATGCCATTATCAAGGGAAGCTCATTCTGCAATCTTTGATAATCAGACTAAATGGGAGGAAACGCAGAAAACCCAAATGCGAAGATGTGATCAAGTAGCAGAAAATTAGTGCGTTTAATATAATAACCGATTTTTTTTATGAACCACCGGAAAAAGAATGCGAAATGGGAATTATATTATCCTAATGACTTGACACGACCGAGCGGCGGGTGAGTTTAGTAAAAAAAAGAAATGATACTTGGTTTAAATTTGGGTGTAAAAGTTGATCTTAGACAAATCTGTGGCGTCTGTGTGATAAGTTTGTTCTGGTATGTGTAAATTTATTTCCATAATTATTAGATATCTTTTCAATTATTCGACTCTTTTTCGAGAGTGAAGAAATTATAGCATTCTGTTACCACTTGTTTTCGACTACAAAATTCTATGCAAAAAGTGGAACACAGAGCCTTGATATTTTTCTCACTTCTCATTGGTTAGTTAATATCATTATCATGTTCTCAATTACGTTCGAATGATATCGACCTAGTTTCTGACCTGAACAAAAATACAATTCCACCAAAAACTTGTCTATGCCTTTCGAGCCTACCGCGTTGGTTATAAATAATAAGTTCGTTCTTTCTCTTTTCGCCTTTTTTGCCTTCTTTGACATAGAAGATGTAGTAATTAAAGAACTCGCGTTTCGACCCCACGGGCAAACACTATGAAAACATCACACGCGCACATATACACGTACGTACGGAACATTACGAACATTATTCACACCTTCAAGTACAAGGCACAGAAACTTATTCAACTTTACAACTTTCGACTCTTGTCAGCATTCGCCATCGAGAAATAATACTTCAAAATTGTATGAACCAATAAGATACAATCCAAGTATCATTTCTTTTTTTACTAAACTTACCCGCCGCTCGATCGTGTCAAGTCATTAGGATAATATAATTCCCATTTCGCATTCTTTTTCCGGTGAATGTTGATGCAAGATCATATCAATAAAGATCTTATCCATCAAGATCATATCAATCAAGATCTTATCCATCAAGGTCATATCAATAAAGATCTTATCCATCAAGGTCATATCAATCAAGATCGTATCAAAAATGCTTGTATCAATCAAGGTCATATCAGTCAAGGTCAAATCAATCAAGGTTATATGAAGATCGTATTCAAGGCTATATCAATGAAGAATTACTTGCTATCAATCAGAAACATCTGAAAACCTGGCCATCACAGAAACGCATAAAGATAATATCACCGTCGTAACTTGACGCCAGGTAACTGGACGTTTGTATCAGTTACACTCTGACGTCTGATGAGTCAGTGAATGGCGAATAATCTACTCATGGTAAAGTGAATTAGCCGAGTTTAAAGGGCGAAAGGCAGTAAGTACCAAACACATAGGATATTCAATTTCTGGAAATCTCCCAATTTAAGATATCAAGTTTGTGATGTTACAGAACGTGGAGGCTGACTAAGAATGGCCAACTACTAGTCAGAAAATACCGTGGGCGCAGAATTCTGACAGTGATGGATTACTTTTGTTTAAGTTTTCTATATAAGACCAGAGTTGGCACTAAGACAGGGAGGCGGTTGCAAGAAGATGAATAATCGGCAAACCTTTTGCACCCGGATTCCTTAACGAGTCAAGTCAGCGTGTGGTGACGAAATTCTAGCCACTGCGTCGATATGTGCTCTTTTGATCATCTTCGTTTTCCCTCTTGCTTCCTCCTAGAAACGATGCTACAACTACGGACCCTTATATTATAAAGCGAGTTAAGATACTGTCCACCGTTGATACAGTCTATGATGTATCTTCGAGGTCTTAAGAATTGGAACCAAAAACAACATGAAAAGTAACAGTGCTAGTATTACATGATAGAAGCCATTAGCGACCGCTGTAGAGATCACAATGGCCAACTTTCTTCTTTCATGTGCCGTGTCCCCTCAGGTCGTTGGCGATCATGGCTCTCCACAATTTCCTATCCTTTGTAGTTCTTAATAAATTTCGTCTTTTTTTATTTATAAAAAACCCTGTTCTGAGATCTATTTACACAAGCTCATTAGACAGGTTATAGGTTCTATCCCGCTGTCTCGCTTGCCTTCAGCCGGTCCTGTGAGTATCAAAATTTCCAAGCCCTCTTTCCTCATAATATGCCCTAGAAATGTCAACTATCGCTTTCTGATGTTATGTATAAGTGTCCTTTTTGTTTTCATTTTCTTCTAAAACTTTGTCGTTGCTCACAGGTTCAGTCCACGGTATTCTCAGCATCCTTCTGTAGACCACATTTCTGTTACTTCAAGTCTCTTCTTTATCATTGATAAGGTTATCCAGAATTCGCTGCCACATAGGAGGACTAATAGGCAACAGTTCAGTACAATTTGTTTGTAATGAAATTTTTCTCTTTCTTAATACTTCGCTTAGCTTTTGGGAGGCCCTTTTGGCTATCCCAATGCGCCATCGGGTT
The DNA here is from genome assembly GCA_963932145.1 of Acanthosepion lycidas. NCBI lineage: Eukaryota > Metazoa > Mollusca > Cephalopoda > Sepiida > Sepiidae > Acanthosepion > Acanthosepion lycidas. Next base: position 40,811,580 of record OZ010596.1, on the reverse strand, counting down.
TCAGTGTCACACTTTCCGTCTTCTGTTAAAAGACTTCCCAGATATTTAAACTTTTGTACTTGTTTAATTTTGGTATCTCCAATTTGTAATTTGCATTTTAGGCTGTCCCTTTTGCTAACAACTATGTATTTCTAAAAGGTGTGTCACCTGGCATGGTTTTCTGCTGCTGTAGCCTAACTGCTTCAAGGTTCGACGCGTTGTGCTTTCAGAACTCTTCTTCTGTATACTTGACTTCCCATCAACTTAGGACAGTTTGACCTTTCTCCATTCTTTCATCGACATGAGTAATTCCGCCATAGAAATGCCAATCATTGTATTACTCAATGATTACTCGCCCTGATTCCACAGCCCCTGACCCAACGATTGATATTAGACAAACGCGGAAATGGTAAATTAATATCCAGCCATGGATTGAACCGACTTCCAAGAGGGTGCTTCTCCGATCACCATAAACCATAACCTGTTCAAGTCTAGATTTAACCGTTATTTTCCCCACATATTCTAATAAACTGTGCATGTTTCTCTGTAAGCCTCTACCACAAGTGGCTCTGTAGCCTTAGATAATGTGAATATTAACACACACACAAAAAAAAAAAAACGCGAACATCTCTGTTGAGATAATGTAACCAATCAATAAACAATCCTTTCACAAATAATTTAAGGTACATCCAATAAAAACTAAACTCACCTAAACTCATGCAGAGAATGAAGCCTGTAGGTCTTAGAATGAAGTACCATTCTTCTTCGAAACTTATGGACAACAAGTACAAGACTGAAACGTATTGAGATGGCTAAGGACGCACTCCAAAAGTTGGGCAGACTATTGCGAGACAGGAGGATCTCTTTGGTAACAAAGAAAAGAGGACTGAGATGTTACGTGACGTCTGTCCTTTACGGCAGCGAATGTTGGACCATCTCCTCAAAGATGAAGAAGAGACTCGAGGCAACGGAGATGTTGTTCTACAGAAGGATGCTGAGGATGTGATCAACGATGAGGTTTTGAAGAGGATGCAAACAAGGAGGAAGCTTATACTTAACATCAGGAAGAAGCAGATGAAATTTCTGGGACATGTAATAAGAAAAGAGGGCCTAGAGAATCTGATACTCACAGGTCGAATAGAAGGGAAAGAGAGACAAGGGAAAGCAACGCATGACATACATGGCGGGCTTGAGCAAGTGGATGACAGAACGTGATCTGGGGGAGGTGGCAAAGGGACGAAACATTGAGAACTACAAGGGGTAGGGGGAAGTGGAGAGCCATGATCGTCTACGTCCTGAAGGGACAGGTACAAAAAAAGAAAAGAAGAAGCTGGAGGGAAGAGATGGAATCGTACCGTATTTGCATGTAAGTGAATGTAAGGAGCCCGATAGAAATTCGAACTCGATTCTCCTGTTTCTCATTCCGAGCTGCCATCCATTACACCACCCACACTTCCACGGACTTTCAACAGCAGCGTCTACGGAAATGGATATCACATGTAATTCAAAGAGAAAACAATGACGTGATCAAGATATTGACGTTCCCCACTACTTCAAACAAAAGGTTAGGAAGGAAACTCCCAGCAATACTGGACACAGAGATAAATATAGACTCGAGAAATCTATTTTCCTGAAAGATTGTCTTAACTGAAAGATTTATTCAACTAAAAGAAGCACTGGCCGCTCGGTCAATCAATGCCGAATGTTTGCTTATAAGGAAACAGCTATTACTATTGCTCGTCGCGCGGGCTGAGAAATTATAAAAAAATAGGAAAAAAAGATAATTAGTAGGGTTGCCTCTCTGTGTCTTTTCTATAAATACTTTCCTCGTAATTGTTTGGATGAGCTCTTCGCTATGGTACCTAGACTTTATGAAATTAAGCACAGTACTAGACTGGCGTCGAGATCTCATCAATTTACAGTTGAGCTGGCTAAATATCGCCGTAAATTCTATGCTAACAGTTTCTTTTCTCTCACTTCTCACTTCTGGAACTCCATTCTAGCTCCATGCTCTCCAACCAACTTTAATCTGCAAAAATTTAAATGCAATGCCAATCGCTATCTACTGTCCTCCTGATTACTCTTTCGTTTTCCCGCTCACTATTAATGTCTTTTATTCGTAATGCTTTCACACCTTGTAACCCCGTGTGTCTTAGTGGTTTTGTTGCCTTGCATGGGGTGATACCGATTAAACGAATTTGTGGAATGTTTTTATACAGAAGGATGCTGAGAATACCATGGACCTAACATATAAGCCACAACGACGTTCTAGAGACAATCGCAACAAAAAGGATATCAGTTGAGATTTATGGGCCACATAATGAGGAAAGAGGACTTGGAAAATTTGATACTCACAGGACAGATTAAGGCTAAAAGGGACAGAGTAAATCAACTCGCAACCTACCTGGGGAGCTTGAGGGAATTGTTAGCAGAGAAGGGTTTAGGAGAGATAGAAAAATGACAAAAGTTATTAAGAAAACGAAATTGTGGAGGGCCATGATCGCTAACATCCTGAAGGCATCTAGCGCATAGAAGGAGGAATTATATTCGAAAAGACGAGTTATTTTTGCTATATTGACCCACATTTAGATATCGTTGCTCGTGTGTTAATGTTTTTCTCTTTAGAGACCTCATTTTTAAACCTGTAATTTGAATAGTGACACGTCTGCAATAAAGGTTCCGGTCAAATCTAGAATAACATTCACACGTTTCCCCCACAACCAAATCAATTCATATTGCTTTTAGGGTAACTCGATCCGAGTGTCCGCATTCTTTGTATATCGTGAAACCATCGCTTCTACTAAATATCAAACTGTCCTGATTTTATGTTGATATTTGCTTCAGCCATTCTTCTTCTATTCTAGGTATGGTGCACTCTTGAAGACCTGGGGACCTTTAATTATTCTTAAATACTTTCCTTGGACGATTGAGATTAAAATCAGAGATTTAATTCATGTTTAATACTTTATACTAACAAGCAAAAATTCAATTAGAAATCGGTTGTACAAGAGTATAGTATAGCTGGCCACTCGCATTCGAGGACACTCGACTACTAGGGCGGCTAGCCAATCCCTATTGCAGAAGCTTGCCCAGGCACATTTGCGTTTATTCAACACCCACAGAGCCCACCTGTGGTTTATACTGCAACTATGCTGAGCTGGCCTTAGTTACAGTTTCTGGGAAAGAGCGTGTTATCTGGTGTGATCAACAATTTGAACAAGGCCTGCATGCTCAAGTCCTCGGCCACGATGACTTGTGACTTCGTGCTAGCATAGCTATCGACGGCACCCAAGGGCTCCGTCTACTCAATTTCACTCATAAGCTTGGGTTAACCCGTGGTATGGTTTTCAGACACTTACCAGGCGCTGGGATCGACCCCCTCCAGTCCTATAAGATCAGGAAGTCTCCTTCCTGACAAATCGAACATGGTGAGATTCGAACCCGCGTCTTATGGTCAGAATGCGAACATTCTAACTACTTGATCACGTATCTAAGAGTATTTTTTTATCATTTCACCCCGAGCAAGGCAATAAAGCAGCTAAGGAGAAAGGAGCAGCTGAGTATATGATAAAAATATACTGTTAAGAATAGGAAGCAATAAAAGAACACTAATTAAGAAGACAGAAGATTTGACATTGGATTTAAATGTTTGAA
>OZ010596.1:40710447-40802947 GCA_963932145.1 Acanthosepion lycidas | reverse complement strand
CACCAGAGCAAAGATCGAAGATGAAAAATGTGCAAAACAACTAAAAAATAAACAATGCAAGATTAATGCTATATGCAAACAAAAAATATAACATTGAAGGCTAATTACCTACAAGCCCACCAACCACTGCTTCTTCCTGCAGACAGATGGCTGGTAGGACTTAATGTTTATTGATTCCATAACCTTCGTTATTAATCGGTATTAACCTTAATCAGCACTGGGAACATGTTCGGTCTAGAAAACCGAGCATACTGTTAGATTTTAATCAAATGTTCAGTTATCTCTGAAGCGGATACATTAACGCACCTATGTAAATTGTTCACCGTTCCCTTTCGAATATGTCTTCTTTTATAGGTCTAATAAAATTTTGTGTTCCTACGAAAATATTTCAATATATATATATATATATATATATATATATATATATATATATATATATATATATATATATATATAAGGAGAGGTAGGGAAAGAAAGAGAGAGGGGGTAACGCAACAGATTAGCTAAAAATAAGCATAGGATGATGAAAAATGTCCCAAACTTAATAAAAACAGATTTACCGTTAAATTCTTCATGTTATTCTTAAGAGTAAAGACCAAAGGATTATTTGATTATTAAATCCTAAGATTTGATCCTTTTCAGCTGGTTAAAAATTTTGGTTAAAAATCTTGTCTTTCTTGCGTTAGCGGGAGTCCAAAGATTAGTATAGGAAATATGGTCGTCTTTCTTTTTTTTTTTCTTTTTTGCGGAGAAAAACATATTGATTTGGAAATTCCTACAAAAATCAAACAATTGTCCGAATTTAATGAAACTTTCTGAACTTATTCAGAACTTATTCGCAAATGAATTAAATCATTTTAGAAATGTTTCTTTTTCAGAAAATCTTGGTAAAAAAATTTTTTTTTTTTTACATTTGTTACACCATCAACCCCAACCCCAACCCCAACCACACCTATTTAATTTTATAAAATTTCAGAAATTCATTTTTTGAACCATTTTATGAGTTATACGTAGAATTTCCTTAGAGAATTTAAATCAACATTATTTTGGTAAAACTGACGACCTGAAAATTACTGAAAATCTTCTCTGAATCGTAAAATAAAAAATGCGGTGAAACTAAGATATTATTTAATTAGAAAAGCTCTCAATTACTTTTATGAATAACATATATTATAGACACTGTTGTTTGAAATATAATTTTTCCCATGAATTTAATTTTAAATATTGTTTTTGTCTTGAAATCATAAATTTAATATAAAAAAGGTTTTGTCTATTTAAGTGATTCGACAGGGTTAAAATTCTCTTTTGGGTAACATGGTAAAAACACCCCCCACCAAAAAAAAACATAACAAAATAAACAAAACAAAAAACAGACTTTGTTTGAAGCCATGCAGTTTAACATAGTAATTTATTTATGAAGATATTTTATTTGGGACCCATTGAATTTCCCAGGAACCCACCCAAATCACTACGTTTGTGTAGGAGACTAATTACATAAAAAAATGAAAACCTATCAGCATCACTATATATATATATATATATATATATATATATATATATATATATATATATATAGAGAGAGAGAGAGAGAGAGAGAGAGAGAGAGAGATAGATAGATAGATAGATGATGTATTTAGGTAGAAGTTTTTTATCGATACAAGTTTGGTTATAGACAAACAAAAGTATTTTGTTAATGATTTTTCTTTATTTTGTATGTATATATATATATATATATATATATATATATATATATATATATATATATATATATATATATATTATACAGTGTGTCCCCAGAATGTATTAACTTTTTGACTCGTTTGAATATTTATAAACGTGCATTTAATTTAAATTATTTTTAGACGTTACTATTTTTTCTTTATAAGTCCATAAATATATTCTTAAAATTTTAATCATTGATAAAATTGTTTGCATATCAATAAACATTGCATTTATTGTCATTTAGAGAGTGGGTAGATTTTGATGGGACACCCTGTATTTATGACGTATGTATGCATTGATTATTATTAGTGAGTCATGGGTACCAGCTTCATTGTATGACCCATACAAAATTCGACATAAAATAGGGTAGACATGTATAGCCATCCAGCCATGTATCTATTTCGGTCTATCACTCTCTCTCACCTCAAACTTTCATTTTCTCTCTCTTTCTCTCCCTCTCCAGTCTGTTCCCTATCTATCTATCTATCTATCTATCTATCTATCTATCTATATATATATATATATATATATATCAGTCTCTTCCCTATCTATCTATCTATCTATCTATCTATCTATCTATCTATCTATCTATCTATCTCAGTCTCTTCCCTATCTATCTATCTATCTATCTATCTATCTATCTATCTATCTATCTATCTATCTCAGTTCTTCATATCTATCTATCTATCTATCTATCTATCTATCTATCTATCTATCTATCTATCTACAAATGAACACTTATTGTTAGGAATTCAATATCACTGCCCTGTTGGAGAAATTTCTCACCTGTTCTCTCTGTCAATTACCAGCTCGTGATGGAAGCACATGATTCGCTACAACGCCCACCACCCGGCGCCGACGAATTGCACACCTGCCGCGCCTTCCTATCTACAAGGGAGACTTCTATAATATTCCGGTTGCCCATGGTAACTAACTCGCACAGACGCGCATGCATTTTATTTTCTTCAGTCGCTCCGCCGATTATTCGTTCGTTGTTTCTTCCTTCCTTCATTCAAATCATCGTCTGCATTCACTTCATTATTTTTACTAATAATTAATATAAAAAAAATGTGCATTTTGAAATATCGGACGTAAATACTATCTATCTATCTATCTATCTATCTATCGATCAGTCTGTTCCCTATCTCTCTCCCTCTCTCTCTCTATCTATCTATTAGTTGTCTCTATCAACAACAAAAAAAAAAAAACAGTTCACTATCTATCTATCTATCTATCTATCTATCTATCAGGTTGGTGCAAAAATAATGTCGTTTTCTCACATAGTAACATGTGAGAAAACGACATTATTTTTGCACCAACCTAATATCTATCTATCTATCTATCTATCGATCAGTCTGTTCCCTCTCTCTCTCTATCTATCTATCTATCGATCAGTCTGTTCCCTATCTCTCTCTCTATCTATCTATCTATCTATTAGTTGTCTCCATCAACAAAAAAAGCTGTTCACTATCTGTCTATCTATATATCTGTTGTGTTCTATTCTCGCCACTTTCTCCCTGTTCGAATTATCTCTTTTCGTATTACGAGGTACACATGGGTACAGCATTTGTAATGTCCTCTTCCATAGCAACAAGTGGGATCATATCACGTGCATTTCTCAATTCAAGGGTCACATTTTCAGTTCTCTGTTTATTTTCAATTTTCGATCTATTTCTTCAACTTGATATCATTTTGGGTTCGTTTGTTTTTTAAAATCCAAGTTTTATATTTTGCTTTTCCTTTTATATATGTTTAATTTTGGCTTGACAAGGCAAGCCATTGAAGGAAAATAACCTTATCTATCTATCTATCTATCTATCTATCTATCTATCTATCTATCTATCTATCTATCTATTAGTTGTCTTTATCAACAAAATAGCTGGCCACAATTGCATAAACGTTAGTCATCGTGACGCATGCTAAGGACAACGTGCGATGGTGTGGTTTGTCCTGCATTGTGTTTTTGCGCTAGAAAGTGTTTTTCATGTGTTCATGTCCTAACGTGTGTATGCGACTAGAGTGTATACCTAGACACGCATGCCAGTTCATTGTGTGTACACATGTGTTGGGCGTGTGTGTCTCTGTGTGTGTGTGCGTGCGTGTATATGTGTGCGTGCGTGTGTGTTTGAAAGGCTAGATATGTGTGTTGCTTTCGGCGTGGAACATAGAAAGACGTACACAATCGGCACTCACCGAAGACGAAGAGTCGTGAAAGACGGCATCCGTTGCAACCATCCATTTTGCTGTGCTTTGGAGAGCGTTCGCCTCTCTTACAGTAGGGAGCAGCGAAGAACACTTCTCCCGAGAGAGGCACACACGGACACCCACACACACGACCACGAATACACACACACGCAGGCACGAGCACGCGCACACTCACACACATATGCGGATGGAGAGTAATTAGCGTCCAACAGTAAATGCGCATGCACGCACATTGACGCATACACACACATACACACACACACACACACATATATATATATATATATATATATATATATATATATATATATATATTAGTTTAATTGCAGATATGATTATAAGTATTCTACTGCTATGTCTTCACATGCACACGTTTGTTTTGCAGCTTGTACACACATAGACACACACAGACACACACAAGAAAGGAGAGCGGGCCTATTAATTGTCATTTAAACACTCTATCTAATTTGCCAATGCCACGCCTAGCCTATTCCAAACAATGGTATTTATTACCAATAACCCTGTTCCTAATCATAATAATTATGGTCACTAAAAATCCTTTTATTATAAAAATGTTTTTTTTTTTTTTTTTTGCTGTTTACTGTAACTACTGCCACTTCTCAGAAGATGTTATTATAACTGCTGTTAATTTTGCTACAATTTTGTCATAATTACAAAGGGAAATACTTGAAAATTATCATTTTTAGCCTTAATTACCATTAAGCCGTCATCGTTGTGATATAAACTTCTGCAGCTGTCATGCAAGTTATGATCATTTTCATTTTTTTTTCATTCTGTTGTTCATTTTGAAAAAAACGTCAAATACAAAAAAAAAAAAAAAAAAAAAAAAAACTAAAACAAAAAACGCATAATTATTTCCAGTCGCTCCATTCTGTTTAATTCATTTTGGTCCGGCCAAAAGAAAAATTAGCAGCTGCAAAGGATAGGAAATCGTGGAGAGCCATGATCGTCTATGTCCTGAGGGGACGTGTCACATAAAGAAAAAAAAGAAAGATGAACAATTATTAAACCCGAAAGGCAAAAAGAAAGAAGAAAAAAAACAACATAGATTTATAGCGATTTTCCAAGCGCAGCTTAAGTGTGGCACAAGGCCGAAAGTAGGGGGACACCTAGTGAGAAACGAACACACTACTCAGTTGTAATTTTTACAGCAAGACAATCTTGCTAACCATTACACAAGTCTCGAGGTGCCCCTGTGATTTCCCAAGCGTAGCTTAGATGTGGCACAAGGCCGAAACTATGGTGCACCCAGTCAGGATTGAACTCACTACTCAGTCGTAATTTTTCTAATGAGATAAGCTTGTTAACCATTACACCGCCTCGAGGTGCCTAAACAACATAGATTTATAGTAGCGTGGGGCTTAGGCGTTAAAACTGACTGTTGATTTACCCACGTCAAGAAGATTAATGAAGGGTGATAATGACGAGGAAACACACAGACAATTTTAACAAAACAAGATCAGGAATTTATTCATTTTTTTTAAATCGGTATCACCCCATTGAAGGCAATAAAGCCACTAAGATACAGGGTTACAGAAGAATTAGGAACGGAAACATTAATAATGAGCGGGAAGAGAAAGGAGTAATCAAGAGGACAGTAGATAGCGATTGACATTGTATTTAAATCTTTGCAGTTGAAAGTATGGAACCGGAAGGAAGTTCCACAAGTGTGAAGTGCAAGAAAAGAAACTGTTAGCATAGAACTTACGGCTACATCTAGCCAGCTCAAATGTAAATTGAGATCTTGAAGCCAGTATAGAATATACGAATTTGAACTCTTGAAATAATGTCATTCGCTCGTTTCAGGAAAATAAATCAGAAGTCTTAAAGTCTGTGGTTCGAAAGTATTTTAATGAAGAAGAAATGTTCATACAACAGATTAAATGATCTGACACAAAATAATATTAAAAAATGTTTAAAACAAAGTTAAGAGAGTGCGTTGCTAACAGACGGGATATATGGTCTGCATTCGTTCAAAAGTAGATGGAGAGAAGAGATAGTTTGAAACACTTAGCTTTCTTGATTGTTGAGAGAAAATTCTTTGACGTCCTGCGTGCTTAGTCGCCGATAATATACATTGGCAAGAACTTCAACGCTGATCGCGTTGAATAGAAATGAAAAATCTCACACTACTCCAGACACTCTTCTATTATTTAATTTTACTCTTCATTTTATATCAAAAAGAATTTCGCATAGGCTCGCTACTTTATTTTCTTCTTTTTCTTGGCTGACCGGTTAAAGTCTGTGAAGGCAAAGTTTTCATTGGTCCAAAAACAATTTCACATAGGCTCACGAATTTCTTCCCTTGGTTTTCCTCAGCCCAACGAATATGAAAGGAGTGGGTGAAAGGAGTCATTATTAATTCGTACTCATTACGGATTATTGGTAAAAGAAATATTACCAGATAATTACTCGGAATTAGAGTCTTCAGAATTGGAATTGGCCTTCAGAGTTTAATCGAAATTATTTTTAATAAGTATAATAATATCATAACATTGTTAAAGTTAACAAGAGTCTCGGAAAGGCCTGGAAATTTGAAGACACTTACTGTATCTCAATCTCTACTTTTGGCAGGAAAATATAACGTCAAACCATTACTATCCTATCATAATTATGTTTGTCTATCCCTTTGTTAGTTCGCACGACCATTATGCCCAGCCAATGCTTAATAAAAGTTTATAAGAACACTTGCAACTGCAAAAATACTTCAAACATTGCAAGGACAAGAGGATTCTATTTTTTGTTTTACTAAATTCCACCTAATACAAGGCTCAAGAGCCTCGCAAGGTAGTGAGCTAGAGTAAAAAAGGTGATGATGAACGAGGAGTGATATGAATGTAAAAGAAGGTAGAATGAAGGGGAGATTTTAAGGATATGTAGATGAGATAACGATTGAAAAGTTCAAGATTAGAGCGTTGAGGGAAGCATCCACGCAGGAGTCTATTTGGCAATGTGGTTTTTCCAGGGAATTTTATTCTTAGATTTGGAATACGGAGGAAATGAAGCTGATTCGACTCCGCGGAAGTAGCATGACGTGCCCGAGCGTTTATGTGAACATTTGCCATGGAAATAGCGATAGAGTAGCGCTAAGCTTGCAAAGCTAGAAAACATTTTTCCTTCCATCAGTATATGGCTGATGCTAACCTCCAGGAGAGTGACTCATTGAGCCTTTTTGGGTTAATGTTTGACATGAAGTGGAAAGATTATATTTAATCAATTGCTAGGTCTGCTGCTAGGAAAGTTGGTTGACTGTGTCGTGCTAGACAAGTTTTCTTGCCAGAATCTATTTTACATATCTATAATTCTACCATTCGTCCATGCAATAAATATTCTTGTCACATCTGGTCTGGTGCTTTTACTATGTGTTTAGAGATTCTTGACAAAATCCGACAATCAGCGATGTTATTGGTCCTGACCTGGCATCTTCAGTCATTCTCATACTGCCGTAGCGTAGCTTCCCTGTACCAATTGTATAAATATCTTCATCGTAATTGTTCTGATGAGCTTTCTTATTTGATACCTCGATTTTCGAATTTAAGCGCAGTACTAGTTTGTCAGTTAGGTTTCAACATTTTACAACTGAAATTGCTAGATGTAACCGCAAGTTCTATGCTAACAATTTCTTCTCTCGCTTTTCTCGCGTGCGGAAATCTCTACCGGTTCGAAGCATTTCAGCTAATTTTGACCTTCAAAAATTTAAATGCAATGAAAAACATTATCTTTTTTCTTAATTACTATTATTTTGTTGTCCTCTCGCCTTAATAATGTTTTTAGTTTTCTCATATTCTTGCACATTCAGTAACTATTGAGTCTTAGTGACTTTATTGCCTTGCTTGGGATGAAACGATTAAAAGAAACTGTGATATTTTCATTGTTTCGTAACCATTTGTTATTTTTAGGTATAGTTTCTAGGCCATAAAAATACATAGTGACAGATGTGTTATAAAAAGTATTATATATATATATATATATATATATATATATATATATATATATATATATATATATATATTACTATTGTTGCTGGAATGAGTTATTTTATACATCTTTTGCTAAAACAACCACTTTGATCCCGACAATCACTTGCTATTCATAGCTATGACACGCCTAGAAGAATTATTGGTAGGAAGCGACCTTAGCTTAAAAGTAATCCTGGTATAATGGGTTCAGGATGGTTGAAAAGGTTTAATGAGGAATGAAAGACGACAATGAAAAGTGAGAAAGAAAGACAACGGAAATCTCAGTGAAAATGAGACGTGGATAGAGAAAGAGAAAGGCGGAGACGTGGATAGAGAAAGAGAAAGGGGGAGACGTGGAGAGAGAAAGAGTGAGGGGAGAAGTGGGGAGAGAGGAGAAAGGGGGAGACGTCAAGAGAGAAAGAGAAAAAGAAAAGGAGAGTCGTGGTAAGAGAAAGAGAATAGAGGGAGGCGTGGAGAGAGAAAGAGAATAGAGGGAGGCGTGGAGAGAGAAAGAGAATGGACAGAGTTTTGAAAAGAGAAAGAGAAAGGAGGAGACGTGAAGAGAGAAGGAGAAAGAGAAAGAAAGGTGATGTGGAGAGAGAAGGAGAAAAGAGGGAGACGAAGACAGTGGGAATTGTTTTAAAAAACGGCGGGGGGGGGGAGAATCGAATAAAAACAGGAAATGGCCTAAGGGAAACATATACGTCAAAAGAGACACACGGACACACATGGACACACCGGTATGTGCAGAAGAGCTTCAATATAAATTAAGAGTTACTGAGATAGTTTAGCAGAATATAGAAAATTGTGGACTTGTATTAGACTAAGTTAAGATTCGAAAACACCCACGCACACATAACAGTGGATGAATGTGTAGCTTTGATATCAAGGGTTTTATCACGAGACCAACAAAAACTGAAAAGGCGTAATATCTATTTTGAAAAATCACATTAGTTACAAGAATTTGAACTGTGGTTACCGGAACTTCAAGTAAATTGCCTGCTATATAGGAATATATCCGAGATGGGATGGATAAATTGCTATTTAAATGACTCAAAAATGAAAATAACACCAGCATCTATTTTTAACACATATATTTACCAAAATTACACAAAAATAACTTTATTAAAGAGTAAATTTATTCAATAAAATTGTCATTGGCTCCAACCACATCCTACAGACGAATTTGAAATCTCCGGCAACTCTTCTGGACGGTCTCCTTGTTTAAGTTGGTGAATGCTGCCATAATCCTTGCCTTTCAGTTCATCTTTGGTGTTACAAGGAGTTTTGTTGGTTTCTCGTTCAACTGCGCCCCACACATAATAATCAAAGGGGTGCAGTCTGGAGAGTTAGGTGGCCAGATGTAAGGGGTGATGTGATCGCAGAAATTATCTGACAGCCATGATTGGGATCTCCTACTTGTGTGGCATGGTGGAAAATCCTGTTGCCAGACATAGGGTCTTCCAGCAGCCAAGCTCTTGACCCAGGGTAAGCACTACCTCCTCAAGACACTCCGTGTTGAGTCTGAGGCCCTCACCAACAAATTTAGCAGTTCTTTTCTTATCAGTACAATCAGAATGAGTTTTCCGAGTTGCCGTACCTTCGTAATCACCATTAGACTCATCCAACTCTTTCGAAATCCACTACACTGTCTTCAGATTGACACCCAAACACTCTAAAATGTTTGTATTGGAGCTTCCAGCGTGAATGCCAAATAGTACAGCATACCGTTTCCAAAATTCTGACGAATAGCTTCATGTTGCTCTTTTTCTCACAAACTGCGTCCAACTGACCCTACTATGCTATGCAGCCGACAAAATCTAAAACAAACAATACGCATGCGTGAAATTAAAGATATAAAATTGCACCATATATATATATCTGCGTTCGTGAAAAATTTATTTCGGTTGAGCTCTCTGTTGAGAAAGTGTGAGTTTCTAAACAGTGACTATTACAGCTAAAACTGCAAGGCTCTTCGGTAAAACGAATGGATTACTCTCAGTTACTGTGTGTTTATCTAAAAATAAATATGCTTAAATTCACCTTCATCCCTGCCGTGCGCCAATGGCTTAGAGGTAGAATCTCCGGGTTTCGATCCTAGCAAGAGGTAGCCAGACATCCAACCATATTGTGATACAGCGAAATAGTCTGTCTGTGGATCACAACATATATATATATATATATATATATATATATATATATATATATATAGAATGATAATGATAGATATGAGAAGAATGTATCAGATAGATTGGAAAATGAGGAGATAGATCGATAGGTAGATTGTAAAATATTTAGATAGATAATAAAAAGGCGGAGATAGATACATATAGTTTGAAAAAGATTGAGATAGATAAATAATGAATAGACATCCGTTCATTTATTGAATATTGCTGCCATATCTGGTCTAGTGCTTCTGCTATCTAGAGATTCTTGGCAAAATCCAATCTGCAATATTATCGATGTTGACCTGGCATCTCTGCATCACTCACTTTCCTATCACTGTAACGTAGCTTCTCTGTACCTATTCCATAAATATTTTCATGGCATTTATACTGATCAGCTTTAGCATTATATTGGCAACTAGGTCTCATCATTTTTGTTACAGGGAACCGTAAGTTCTATGTGTATAGTTTCTTCTTTTACCCTTCTCTTCCGGCTTTCTGCTTCTCTGTCACCTCGAACTCTGTTTTTTTTTATTGTCTTTTCTTCTCAGTAATGTTTTCTCAACTTCTTTCAATCTCAGTAACCCATGGCGTCTTAGCGGCTTTATCACCTTACTTGAAGTGAAAGGATTTAAAAAAATCTTCATTAGAAATGTAGAAATGACAGTTTTTTAAAAATTCTTGGCAAGCCTCTTATTATTTATGGAGCCTTATATTTATTTATTTCATTCTAATTTGAATGCTTTATTTAGGACCAATGATTCCCAGGAAGACTCAAAATTCAAATAGGTCGACCGCATTCAACGATATGGAAGACCTTAAAATACCGTGATAGACCACATAGCACCAATTAAAATACAAATGAAAAAAGATATTTATAAACAAAAAGACTTTATGAATTTAAGCGCATTACTAGATTGGCGGAAATGTCCCATGATGTTTGCTAAATCGCATTGGTCGTCACACGGATCAACAAAGATCGCAATCTCCAGTGAGGAGCCAAATGTCTTCAACTGGAACAAACTCTATCCAACAAGAACTAGAGGAAAACCATGCAGAGGACAGTCCTCGCAGAGACCCTCTGTGTCCAGTAAAAGAAATCCAACAAAAAGAACAATAAATAGTTGGTCTAGGGAAGAGTGTATCAATTAACTGGGAAAAATAGAATTGAGATAAATGACCCACCTAATATCCAGGAAGTCGAGGAGATGTGAGAAAACTGCAAAATGCACAATGAAAGCTACATGGACCAAGCAGCAACAGGAACAACACACACATATTGAGTGCCAAAAATAGACGGATATCAACATTACTGAAACAACCTCTGCTATCTGCAAAACCAAAAACTGGAAAGCACTAGGAATAGACCGAATAGCAATTTTTTGGATAAAAACCCATCTAGCAACCACCAAGACCTCGCACAGGCATACAATGATATAATCATAAACCCAGAAAAATGCACTAAATGGCTCACGTAGGGAATAACATACCAACTCCCAAAAAAAGAACAGGCGCAGAACACGAAGAACTATAGGCCCATCACCTGCCTACTAACAATGTACAAGATCCTCAAATATATCATAACCGAGTAGGCATACAACTTCCTTGAGAAAAACAATTTTCTCTCAGCAGAACAGAAGGATTGTAAAAGAGGAAATTACGAGCGCAATATCAATAAAATAATTTTGGAAGGGGTGAAAACAAGGAAAAGAAATTTATCGATAGCATGGATCAACTACAGAAAAGCGTTCGACAGTGTTCCACACTCATGGATAAAGAAGAGCCTAAAATATACACAGTATGCTCCAAAGCGGTCAAATTCATAACGGAGAGCAAGAAAAACTGGAAGACCACGAAAAACATACAAACATCGAGGCCAATCAACATCAAAGCAGGATCTTTCAAGGAGATTCATTGTCACCATTACCGTTCTGCTTTGTATTAGCACCACTCAGCTGCCTACTGAAAAACAGTAGCCACGGATAAAGGTCACAAAATGGCAAACTGAATGACTTATTCTATATTGATGATCTGAAAACGTTTGTCAAGGATGACAATCAGCAGAAAAAAAACCTACTCACCATTGTCAAAACCTTCAGCGAAGACATTACGATGGAGTTTAGAAGCAACAAATGCGTCAAAACCACTAACGAAACCTGCAGATTTAGACCTTGGTAGCAACAACAATATCAAGGAACAAGACCAAGATGGTACATACAAATATTTCGGAATTAATGAAGGAGACGGAATACAACATTTAATTATGAAGAAAAGATCCGAAAAGAATATTATAGGAGAATACGTTTGAGACAAAAAAAAAAAAAAAAAAAGAAAGCGAACATAATGGGGCCAATAAACTGAAGGCTATTAACATCTTAGCTATACAAGTAGTAACATACAGCTTGAACATTATTAAACGGACGTTGAATGATATTAAGAGATTGGACGCCAAACCAGTAAAAAGCTTACCCAAATGAAGATGCACCACCCGAAATCAGATGGTTGTGCATACAAAGAGCTTTAGGAGACCGAGGTCTAATCCAACTTGAACTATAAAAACTACAACAATCGTACTGCAAGCATACCTCACAAAAACCAATGCCACTCCCCTACAAATAGTAAAACACCAAATCCGCTCAACAAAGTAGTTGCACTCTTCAAGAAACAGCTTAACATATCTGAAACCCTACCAACAAAAAACGAAGCGAATGCCTTCTATGTCAAACGAGTAAAAGAAAAAGCAAAACTTTGTCAAATAAAAAAAAAAATTAAAAATTAAATAAAATAAAAAAATAATCCAACTGCATTGGCAAGGCGCTACATGGTAAATACCTAAAAAGAACGACAGAAGCAAATGTGGACCAGCAGAAAACACATCAGTGGCTGAAGTGCATGGGGTTGAAAGTTGAGACAGAAGGCCTAATTATTGCAGCTCAGGGCCAAAGCCTCGCAACCAGATTCTATCACTGTCATATAATCAAGGATGGAACTAACTCGAAATGCAGGATCTACGGAAAATATGATGAAATTGTCGACCATATTATCTCAGGATGTCCGAAACTGGCAAAAAGGAATATACCCACAGGCATAACAAGGTAGCAACATATGTACACTGGAAGATATGCAAGAAGCACAAAATCGAAACTACTGAGAGATAGTAGACACACTTACCAAAAATAACGATGTAGCTATCCTCTGAAAAAGGACAATTCAAACTGACTGGGAAATAAAAGCCAACAGACCTGAAATTATCATAAAAGACAAGAAATTCAGGAAGTGTATTAACATAGGAGTACTATCTGAGAGAAAACACCAACAAGAATTATGGAGTCCAAATACAAGGACCTGTAGATTGACATTAAGAGGATGTGGAGAATGAAGACTGAGACCGTAGCAATAGTAATCAGAGCTCTGGGCCTTGTGAGAAAAGGGATGGACAATTTTACTAACAGTGTTCCAGGTAACATCAACATACAAGTGGTCCAGAAGATGGCCCTACTCGGAATATTCCATATACTAAGAAAATTGCTATCAATTAAATGACAATTCTCCTATAAGGCCTAAGGACCATAGTTTGAAGTCAGCTCTACTGGATACAAAGCAGGAAACATAACATACACAAATAATAGTAATAATAAGAATAAGAATATAGGCGAAGAAAACGGCGAATTACCTCGTCAAACCAAGCGACAGCGTGTCGCGTGTATCCTGCGACAGAAAATGTGTCGAAAAAGAAGGTTACTTGCTAAAAAAAGGGCACGTATTCCGCATAAAATGCTGAAGACGGAATATTTAAATTAGAAATAAGTCAGTCGCAGGAGTCGCCATAAAAGTATTTTGATATGCTAATATTGTGCGTCCTCTCTGAGTTGTCGACGATTGAAAAAACAAATGCTCGGCCCATAAAAGCAGTTGGTGTTCTAGAATCAGAAAAAAAAGAAGCCAAAATTCGTGTATTTAGCTACCGCGGCTGTCGTCGGTGGGTGAGTTACTTTTCTGGCTGGTTACGTGCATTGTGATTTGTGACAGTACTTGCGAATCGAGATTTCGGCTTTTCTTCCTGCCCCCGATTTTCTAGTCTGAATTACAGTGGTTTGTTCTTTTAGTTGTAGAAGTAATCTGCGACAAATATTTTCCTTTGTAATTCAAGAACTCTTACAAAGAAGAAGAAGAAGAAGGGTTGGCTTCAATGAACCAAACAAGATGACTCAATGGTGATGAATATATTTTTTGGTCATATCGTGCCATTATCTACCAAATGCTATCTATCATATAATACCATGGAGCGAAGCTGTCATTTTCATATATATCGCCTCACACATCTCAGTTATCATTCAAAGATAATAAAACACCATCTGCGTAAATAATAACTGATAATAGATGATAAATAGTTTTCAGTGGATAACCATTTTCTAATGAGTGGCTTGCGGCCACATCGCGTTGAAAGCCCGATTTCCGTACGATCACCGCTGTTAAGCAACGTCAAGCCTGGTCAGTACCAAGATGGGTGACCGCTTGGGGATACCAGGAACTGTAAGCTTGGATGTTTAATGGATAAAGGCTCGGAATTGTTAATCTGAGAACTGATTTTCACTTCCAGTTTTGTTCGTTATATTCACTTAGACACAAATACCATTGAGTAAGGTATGAATCCACCTCTTCCCCCAGCTATGGGTTAATTAGCAAGGCTTTAGCACTAAAATCATTATTATTTCCAAAAATAAATAAATAAAATTACGTACAAAATATATAGATTTTGGCATTAAATAACCCATAGAGGTTTTGATATGCCGCTAAAAAAAACAACTAACGAACCAAAGTTTCCAAAGAGATACTTTCAAAGCATTTTCGCATAAAGCAAAATTCCATTTTCTTGCTAAATGTTCACCAATCACAAGACCCAAGAGCCACTCAAGGTAGAGAATTACTAAATGTGATTGTTGTGCGCATGTAAGAAGAGGAAGTAAGTAGAGATTAAGTGTCGGGAGATGTCATGGTTTGGCCACATCACATGTTACTGTTGAAGGCGGGCACAAGCAGGAAAGGCAACGCAAGATCTGGTCAGATTGCTGGAATTCCCGAGAGCCACAACAAATCTGTCTGGAGGAATTTGTCTGTTTCTTTTGCCCTTAGTTCCCTTAGGAGTTATGGTGGAGGCATGGTGGAGTAATGGATAGCGGCTCGGAATGAGGAATCAGAGAGCCGAGTTCGAATTCCGGTCGAATCCGCTACATTCACTAATACCCTTCTTCTCCCCAGCTATGGGTAAATAGCAGAACAGAACGGGTTTTATAGCCTTGGATGGCAACTTGGAAAAAAATCTGCCTTGTCATGTACCGAAAGATACATGGTCACCTAAGCGTGTATATGTATGGCACATAACTGACTAAAATTCACTTACGTGCTAATATCCTTGGGGTAGGTATGAATCCTCTTCTTCTCCCCTATGCTATAGGTAAATAGCAAAAGAGACTGGGTTCTATAGCCTTGGGTGAAGTAAAAACTCTATGGGGTTCCGTCAGGCTATGGAATTTAGTTCTCGTCAGTTAACATACTTTAAAGGAGCCCTCCTTCGACAATTGAAGCAGTCAAGGGAATGATTTTGATGATGATGATGATGATGATGAAAAAAGGTGAGATATCCCTAGACATGAAGAATCTATTTCTATAGTTTAAATACTGATAAGTTTTCAAAAATTTCTGGATTGGCAAATCACCTGATGCCGAAATGTTGTGATACTAATAACAACAAAGATGAGGACAATAATCTGAATGCGATTTATGTAAATAACGATGATGGCAGGTTTTTGTTTTCTATATTTGCTACAAAAGTTGATAAATAAATCATAAATGCTGAATAATTGCTTCATGGACACTAACGGCCATAAATGCTGAATAATTGCTTCATGGACACTAACGGCCATAAATGCTGAATAATTGCTTCATGGACACTAACGGCCATTTTTAATGAATGACAGCAAAAATAGGTTTAATTCTGATTGCAGTTCATTTCATCTCTTTTTTTTTTTATTTATTTATAAAGACTTGAATAATCAAACATTTTAAATTTTCTATGATTGTAAAACGAATGCAATAGCTAACGTTTTGTAGTGAGAAATTAATGAAATGAGTTCGAATCCCAGTCAAGTTCTTTACATTCACTTTGAAGCAAATCCCCTTTGGGAACGGGGTGAATCCTTTTCTTCTCATCATAAAAAAATCACATTTAGATTAATTAGAAATAATATATGATTAAAACAGAAATCTATTGAGCTCACCTGAATCAGTAATTGCAATTTGTTCTTGACAGCGCCAAATTTGCAACTTTTTGGTTAAAATACAAGAATCTAGAAAATCTGAAAAGCCATTCATTCATTTTGGGCTCAAATTAAATTTGACGCATAAATAATAAATAATTAATTTTCACAAGTCAATATTGTATTTAACGGCACTGATGATTTCACGATAAAAACAGACATTTGAAAGTGCTAATTTTAAAATAAGGATGATAATTTATTATTTTATGAACTCTTTGCCATTCTTAAAAAAACGGACAGAAGAAATGTACTTACAAATCCAGGAAAATTGTTCTGTAATTTTTCTCTTCTTGCGTGGGAGACAAAATTATCTTTTAAAGTCAAAAAATGGATATGGTAAAATAGTAAAAGTAATTCTGACGTAAATTTAACTTAAAAATTTGACATTGTAAATATGAAGAGCAATTTCCATAGTTTTGTTGTTGTTGTTGGTTTAATCAGTTCACCTCAAGCAAGGCGATCAAACCACCAAAACGCAAGGTGTCTGCTGGAAGTGAAAGAGGGTGAAAAGTCTTTAGAAGTCTTTAGAAACCGAATCTTAAACAGGGAACTATCTCCACTCCTGTTCAAATTACCATGGAGGAGTGTGAACCGGACGACAGACGAACCTATCTACTCCTATTGAGTTAAATTTGGGTTAACTATTTGCCCATAGCTGGGACCTTAACACGTGCTACCACACCGGGTCAAGGTGGATCTGGGAACACCAGCAATTAAGAGGTGGCTTTACACTCCTCAAAACCTTCAGATCAAAGGCCTTGCTGTCGGATGTAGTTTATTGTCTTACGCAGAATGCGGATGTAGTTTATCGTCATACCTAGGATGGAGAGGAATATGAACTGAGTGATAGGTGAGCCTATCTTTAGAATTTAACATTTCACTTAAATCTATTGTTTTTGTACAAGACGAATAGCGACATATATTTATTCTTTAACTTTAAAATATAAATAAATTTAAATTCAGATGGAAAATTTAACTTAAATCAATCATTTGCAATCACTTGACAATTAGGACTGAAATTTAATTTAAATCTAGAAGTTTTTTCAAGGTGATTAACAATGGAACTAAAATACTAATTTATCTTTCTAGGTTTTAATTTTTATCTTAAATCTATAATTTTTGTTTTAGGTGAACTGCAATTCAAATTCAAATTTTAACAGAAATCCTCTTATGACGTCTGCTTTTCTTCATAATTAATCAGTCCAGAGTTAGTATATCGAGAGCTACTCCACCCTTATTGCTTGGGCATTTATATAGTCTATGCTTTTAGTTAAGTGTCATTTGTGATACACGCTTGGGAAATCATGTCTCTTTCGATTCATGACTAACTAGGCAGAAGATTTCTTGCAGTAGGCTGTTCTTTTTTTCTGCAGTAGATTGTTTACCAACCAAGGCTACAGGACTCAGTCTGTCTTGCTATTCAATCCAAAGCTGTTGGAGAATAGTTCCCAATCTGGTTTGAGTTTTCCTTCACCTAGAATGGTTGTCAACCAAGGCTATAGGGACTAATCTTTTCTGTTATTTACCCATAGCTGGGGGGAGAGATGGATTCATAACTTTCCCAAGTTTATTAGCAATGTTAATTAGGCAGTCATTTACATATCACTATAAATTTTAGGTTTTGTTCAAAGCAAATAATAATTAATTTTAACATTTTAATTGGAATCTTTAGTTTTTTGTTCACTGTGTCCAACATTTCAACTTTAAAGCTATTGGCTAATATCAATTCAGTTTTAAAATTTATTTTAATTGAGGAGTCTCAATCAAAATTTAACTTCTATAATTGTAGCTGAATTCAAAATAGCAACTGATTTTTAAATTTTAACTTAATATTGATTTTCTTCAAGATGAATATTCTTCGTTATGTGCTATGTCCCCCCCCCAGGTGACCATGGCTCTCCATGACCTCCTGTCCCTTGTAGATCTTAACCTTTAACACTGTGCATTATTTAATACTTTCCTTTCTACTGCATTGTTTTTCAAGTCTCCTCTATTGCACAACTTAATTTCAGTCATGGTTATTTTCTGTTGCCATAGCAGGATATGACAACACAACTGCAAAATTTAAACATGCTATGATTCATTCATCTGAGCCACTTGCAGTTGTAGAATAACATTTTTGAATTGCAAGCAAATTCACCTAAATTTTGTTTTTCTGTTATTTCTCCTAAACTCTGTTTCGCCATCCATCTATGCAAACTCCCTAAATGTCATGCGTCGTTTTCCTCTGTCCCTTTTACCTTCAATTTGCCCTGTGAGTATAAGATTTTCTAAGTCCCCTTTCTTTATTATTTGCCTCAGAAATGCCAACTATTTCTTCCTTTTACTTACCATTTTCTCTAAAATTTCTTTCCTGACAGCTGATGAAGCCGATATCACTGCATTCACTGCTGTTTCTCTTTTTCCATTTCTCTCTATTTGTTAATGGCTCCCACATGGTATTTATTTCTACGCTAGGCCTACTGAGGGGTTCATCATAGACTCACATATGTTATTCTGATTATAATTATTGGCATGAGAACAAAAAAGGGTGCGAAAACAAAAAATGCTCATATGTTTGGTCCATGGTATCCTCAGCATCTTTATTTAAGTCAAAGCAAATTGTAATTTGAATTTAAGTTTTACATTTCAGGTTTAGTTTAAAATAAATAATTTTTAAATTTTAATGTTTTAATTTTTTTAAATTTAAAACTTTTAGTTTTTAAATTTTAACTTAAATCTTTAAATTTTCTCAACTCATTAGAAATTTAGATTCAATTTAATTTAAAATTATAGTTTTAGCCCGAAGCAAATAGCATTTCAAATTTAACCTTTAATTTTGTTGTATAGGTTTTTTCAATGTAAATAGCAATCGATTTTAAGATTTTAACATTCAACTTTTAAACGTTTCACCATAGCATATGTTCAAGAGAACTGCAATTCAAATTATACTTTAATTAAGTAAACTTGAGTTTACTGAATTTGAAAGAATAAAACAAATTGAAAAAGAAGAATATTATTAAGCAGCTAGAAACAAATTAGAAACAAGAAACATGAATCAAGAAGACAGACGATAACGATTGTCATTTCATTTAAATTTTTGATGATCAAAGTCGTCCGGAAAGCAAGAAGCCGGAAGTGAGTTCCACAATCGGGAAGTATTAACAAAAACATGTTTACATATAAAAGTAAGTAAATAAAAGGAGGCCCTCGTTTGAAGGTGTTTAATTGTCAACATTATTTTCGGTTGATGTCGCCGAAGTACTTACATGCCGCGTGTTTGGCAAGAGGCAGAAAAAGTTAGCTGTCATCGCGCTCGAAGTCAAACGAAAAGAGTGTGAGGCTTTCAAAAATAGTAGCGCCTGTAATTCTAAATCAAGGACAGTAATCCTATAATTTATACAGCAGACATAATAAGGTTTGAGAACATGAATAAAACTGCTATGAAATAAGAATGTCTTCCTGTATTAAGGATGATACCAAAGAAGTAGGTAATGGTTAACGTTCTGATCTCGCAGGGCATTACTATTGCAGTGGTTTCGATCCTCAATGAGTGAATCGCATTTCTGATTTGTGCTGTACTAAGCTAAGTTTGGTTTCATTGATTGTTTTGTCTCTGACGACCTATCAATCATTTGCTCGTTATTTAAAGCCAGAAAATGTCTTTTTTTTCTAGATTGTAAGAACTTTCTGGAAATAATAATGATTTCAACTAGTTCTACTAATTAACCTATAGCTGGGGAGGAGAAGCGGTGGGTGTGTAGTGAGTGAGAAATAATAATAACTCCCTTTATCTACTCCATTCAAATTCGGAGGACTAAATAAAAAGACGGAAAGGAATTTGCGAGCCTATGTGAAATTTTCTTTGGACCAATGATAACCTTGTCTTGACAAAAATTAGCGGTTGAGCCAAGAAGAAGAAAAAGAGAGAAAGTAGCGAGCCTATGCGAAATTCCTTTTTGATCTGTCAGCTCTATACAACTGATTTCTCAGATCAGTGATTAAAAATTGCATTGAACGAGCGAAACCTGCAGGTTTTAGCGAGGACGACACTTCTTCAAAACCTTATGGCCTGACGCTACAGAATCACAAACCAGATAACAGAAACCACATAACTTGAGGAATTTCAACAGCGGCAACAACTAAAATGGATAGCACTTGTAACTCGAAGAGAAAATAATGACATAATCAAGATGTTGACGTTTTACACTGCTTCAAATAAAAGGTTAGGAAGGAAACCGCTATCAATACTGGAAAGAGTGATAAAAGCGAACTTTAGAAATCTGTTTTCCTGAAATTTTTAACAGAAATATTTTATAAATTTCAACTGAAAGTAGCAATGGCTGCTCGCTCAATAAATGTCGAACATTTCTATATAAGGGAAAATTTTAGTTTAAATATACCGGGAAAAAAAGAATGCATTAGTTTAAACTAACGCCAACGGTATAAGGTTTATGTTAGGAAGATGTTCGTTCTTGATTGATTTCTTTGTTTAACAGCACATCAACATCCTTATGGGTCATTTACTGTCGAAATTTAATTTTCTTCCAGTATTTGAAGTAATAAAAATATGTTATTCTGCTTTCAGAATTGAATAAATGGTAGATGATACTCAGCTTTTGTGTAGAGACATGTTTGTGTGGACATAGTTATTAGATGTAGTGATATATGTGTTTTATGTTGTAGTTTTGTTGAAGTTATATTTTGGAATACAGTTTGATTTCTTTAAGAAATTGAAGGATATTATATGGATTAATGTCATGAAAGAATTCTTTCATGTTAGTCGTTTGGTTGTTTTTGTTTAGTGGCATATCAACATCTATGGTGTTATTTAATACCAAAATCAAAATATTTTGAATGTAATTATATGCCTTTAATTACAGATAAAATGTATTGCTGGTCATTTTAGGTATTGTTGGTAATTTTGCAGTAAATAGTGGTCTTTTTTGCATAAAAGTGTATTGCAGATATTTTTTGCTGTAAAAATGTATTTTTATACTTGATTGGAGGTTCACCAGTTGCCCATAGCTGGGACCCTAATTATTATTATTGCTACCAATGGGTAACTAAATGCAAAAAGAAAAAAAGCAAAACTCATTACGTAGGATTTGTTACGATTTTGTTAGTCAGTTAACCGTTATTTATTCAAGTTTCATTCATTTATTTATAAAGTATTTTTTTAAAGCCTTCCAAAACGTGGTAGGTATGCGTCTTCACAATGAAGTATTTGGAAATAGAGGCATATATTCGTTTTTCTATATTCATTCGTCTTACTTATCTCCAACTACTACACTGCAAACAATATGCAAATAGGAGATTAAAAGTAATATTCATTTTGATATAATAAAAAATATGTGGCACAAGGTCAAAAGGTAGCGATAGCGAAGGCTGATCTTCAATCTGTCTTATCTTGAACTTCGCTAACCACGATTACTGATCCAAAAAGTATTCTTTACACCCAAACAACACACAACAGTCACCATAATACCTCAAAGTCTCTATGAAGTCCTAATTAGTTCTCATGTACAATTTGTCTATAAGTGGTGGGGAATAAAAGTAACAATATTTTAAAATGAAATCCCAATGTATATTTACGATAAATATAATTTATATGCAAGAAACAAAATAAAATAGTGTTAGAAATTAAAAAAAAATCCTTAATCGTAGCAGAAACTTCAGTTAATTAGACAAAATTAATGTGGGACTAGGTAATTAGCAACAATCATTCACTCAAGCACACATTCATCCAAACATAAAAACAAATACACACTCAGAAAGCGTCCGATATCTATCAGAGAAATGACATCTTTGTCACCTAACCGGGGGGGGGGATTAAACTAAAGAAAGTAGAAACAATAAAAAAAAATGTCAATGAGCATAAGCATAGTGGAAAGTAATACTTCAAAGTCTCTTCGTAGTCCTTATCTATTTTCCATGTGTACAATTTGTCTAGCGGTGGATAAAAATAACTTTTAAAAATGAAACCCCAAATGTACCATAGAAGAAAGTTCATCAGAACATTTGCCTTGAAAGTATTTATGGGAAAGGCACAAAAAACTACATTACAGCAGTGGGAAAGTGACATAAGCCGGAATGCCATGTCACGACCAATAAAATTGCAGATTTCCATGTGTACAATTTGTTTGTGTGGGTGGGAAATAAAAATAACATTTTAAAATGAAACCTCAATGAATATTTACAATGAATACAATTTTATATACAAGAAACTAAACTAGTGTTAGTAATAAAAGAAAACAATCGTTAAATGTGACAGAAAAATCAGTTAATTGGACGAAATTAATGCGAGTAATTTGGAAAAATCATTCAGCCAAAGCCTCGCTCAAACACACCCACCCAGACGCAAAAACAAAAATACACACTCGAAAAATGAAAAGCTTTCCTCATGTACCAGTGAACTGACATCTCTGTCACCTAACGATGGAGTGGACGAGGGAATTAAACTAAAGAAATCGGGGACAGCAAATAAAAGAGGCCAATGAGCAGAAATCCCCTTAGCTAAGTTAACTTAATGGAAAAGTCTAACGATAAAACAAACTACAAAGGAGTTTGAAAGTTAGAGCTGTTAAATATGCCGGTATTATTTGTAGGTTTGGTTTGGCTAGGTTTGTTTTACGGCATATCAACACCTCAATGGGTTATTTAATGCTAACAAGATCTTTATTGCTCGTAATATTTTTTTTCAAAAATGTATTACTGCTAATATTTTTCTATTTCAAAAATGTATTGTTGGTAATATTGTTTTTTTCAAAAATGTATTGCTGGTAAAACATTTTCAAGAATGTATTGCTGGTAATATTCTTTTTTCCAAAAATGTATTGCTGGTAATATTTTTCAATATATTGCTGGTAATATATTTTTTCCAAAAATATATTACTGGTAATTTTTTTTCTTCAAAAATGTATTGCTGGTAAAAAATTTCCCAAAATAATATGGCTGGTATGAAAACCTATTTGTATGCTTTCATAGTGTTTTGACTCCTTTTTTTGCGGTGGGGGGAACTATTTTCCCATAGCTGGGACACTAACAGGTGCTATCATCCGGGGTCAGGGTGGGCCTGGGAACGCCAGCAATTAAGAGGTGGTTCTACGCTCCTCAAAATCTCCTGATGAGAGGCCTTGCTGTTGGAGGTAGTTTATCGTCTTACCCAGGATGCGAATGTAGTTGTATTATTTGTAGGAGGCTGAAAACAAGGATTTGAACTGTAAAACGAAAGGGTTGGGATATATTTTAATATGCAGTAGTTTCTAATCTCACCGTTACAAAGCAAAAATATTCTGAGTGACTGCTTTTTAGGAATTTGCTAAGTTTCGATTTGTCCCGGCGCGTTTAGGGATGACTGAACTCACTACGGTAGTGATGGTATAGAAAAGTCGTTTACTAACAACAATTCTCCGGAAAAGTATCCTAGGTGATAGTCTTTAGAATCTTACTTAATACCTTTTATAAAAGCAAAGCTAGTTGATGTCCGAAAAATTTATTGATTTTTGGAGGATGTTTGTTCTTCAGATCTGGATTGAAAAGCAATAAAAAGATGTAGAAAAAATCAATCGCTGTTCAGAATTAGATTAACTCAAATGTTTTCCTTTTAAAGACTTTTGGTGAGTGTTTTCTACGTCTTTTTATTGCTTTTTAATCTAACTCTTAAGATACGAACATCCTTCAACCAAAACACATATCCTCCTGGCGTCAGTTTAAACTGATGCACATTTTTTTACCCATATATTTTAACTACAGTGTAACCCTGATATAAGAGAAACCCGGATATAAGATAAATTTTCTCTGGTCCCAAATTAGAGCCATACTTACCCAAACAAAATAGACCAAACCCGGATATAAGAGAAACCCTGATATAAGATACTTCCTATCCAGTCCCGACAACTCTCTTATATCCGGGTTACACTGTATAATTTTAGAACATGAAAATTACCCATGAATATGTTGTAAGTTTCCAAGTTTTCATGTGAAATCAAGAAAATATGAACTTTAAGCAATATAGCCACGATATAGAGAAAAAAAGATAATGTCAATTTAAACTTGCACCAGGCACATATGTTGGTGGTTGGCGGCTCTTCAAGTGTTGCATTAAAAAGCAAGAATGAGATAAAGAAGAGACCCCCCCCCCCGCACCGATAAATATTTAATGAAATTAAGAGTTGATCAGAATTAGGTTAACACAAATACAGTGCATATCAGAATAAAAAAGAAGAAAAAGCTTCTGACTTGAATTCGCATCCCATATTCTAGTTCTGGGTATGACGATAAACTACATCCAGCATCAAGGCCTCTGATTAGGGGTGGGGAGGTTTTGAGGAGTGTGGAACCACTTCTTAATTGTTGTTCTCAGGTTCAATCTGACCCAGGGTGGTGGCACTTGTTAGGGTATGGGGAACTGGTGAACCGACATGCAAGTATAAAAATACATTTTTATAGAAAAAAAATATCTGCAATACATATTTATTTAAAAAAGATCATTATTTACAGCAAAATGACCAACAATACATTTTATCTGTAGTTAAAGGTATATAATTACATTCAAAGTAGTTGGATTTCGTTATTAAATAACACCATAGAGGTTGATATGCCATTAAACAAAATCAACCAAACAACCAACATGAAAGAACTCTTTCATGGCATTCATCCATATAATATCTTACAATTTCTTAAAGAAATTAAACTGTATTTCAAAATATAATTTCAACAAAACGACAACATAAAACATACATATGACCACCTCTAATAATTATGTCCATACAAACATGTCTCTGCATAAAAGCTGAGTATCATCTACCATGTATTCAAATGTGAAAGCAGAATAACATATATTTTAATTACTTCAAAGCGCCCAGGAAAATTAAATTTCGAGATTAAATGACCCATAAAGATGTTGATGTGTTATTAAACAAAGAAATCCATCAATCAGTCAATCAAGAACGATCATCCTTCAACTACAACCCGTATACACTTCGTGTCAGCTTAAACTAATGCACTCTTTTCCCGATATATTTAAAGTAAAATTTTGGAAAATGAAAATTTCCCCGAAATGTGTTGGAACATTTCCACAATTTCATCTGACTGCAAGAATACACAAACTATAATTAAAGTTATACAATGCATGATAAAAAAAGAAGGCGACATTTTTTTTTAATCAGTTCACCCCAAGCAAGGCGATAATGCCGCTAGGACGCAAGGGGCAACTAGGAGTAAAAGCGAATGACAAGTCTTTAGAATGAATCGGAAGCCGAATCCTAAACAAGAAACAATGGATAAGCCTCTACGCTTGTTCAAACGACCGGGGAGGAGTGTGAACAGGACGATAAACGAACCAATCTAGTCTTACTGAGGAAAAAATAGTAAATAAAATTTCATAGTTTAGGCGCAGATGTTAGAAGTATAGAGTTGAGGTAGAATTTGGAAAGAACCGGAAACCCGATCATAAACAGGAAACAAAGGATACACCTCTACTCCTGTTCAAAAACAGCGGAGGGTGTGAACCGGATATTATACTAATCTCTCTACTCCCACTGAAGACAAAAAAATAAATAGAAATAAGATTTCAGAGTTTAAGCGGTGATACTAGAAGGGTAACGTTGAAGTAGACTGTAGAAGGAACCAGAAACTCAATCTTAAGCAACAAACACGGAATAAAACATCTGCTTCTATTCAAAAGACCGGGCAGGAGTTTGAACCGACCACATTCTCCTGGTTTATATTGACTCGTTCTTTATTTCATCTAAACTATAATTTTGGAACATGAAAATCTCACAAAAGTATTTTGGTAAGTTTCCATGTTGTCATCTGAAATCAAGAAAATAAATAGGAACTTTAAGCAATATGGAAAAAATATAGAGAAAAAAGAAAAAAAAAAGAATTTGCTAAGTTTAGCCTCGTTCTGGCTAAAAGGTATTGTTGCGATACACAGTGAGGATTGAAATCACTCGAGATGTAATGGTTACGGAAGACTTGTATACACGCTGCAGCTCCACGGCAGCGTGATCTATTTACAGATCGCTGGTTCAACCAGCCAGAATGTGAACAAAAAAACGAACTGACTTTCATATGTTCATTATTTTATTGATTGTTAACAAATATTGTGTTTAGATGTTCTTGTTTTATTTCACTGATTCAATGAAAAATTATTAAGCAGCCATTTTTTAAAAAATGGATTGTGGGTTGACAGCACGGAAGAGACCAATCTGAAGAGTTAATAATAAAAAGTGAAAGAAAAACCGTTCAGTTTAAAATTATTGATTTGACCAAACAATTTTGTAGGGATCACAGTCATGAGTCAAAAATTGGTTCTTTATTCGCATATAAATATAAATTATATTTTAAAATTTTCTGGTTCACGCGAGAAATATTATTATTGGGGTGGAATATTATTGCTGTTAGAATATTTAAATGAATTGCAGTTTAATTTTGAATTTGAATTTAAGCTCAGATTAACATTTAAGATAAAAATCAGGTTGGAAATAAGAAATATAATATCTAAATTAGTGAGACGCTGGTTTTGAAAACGTAAGTAAACAAAAGTGTGGCGTTAGAAGATCAAGGGGGCAACTCTTTTTTTTCCAAAAATCAAGAGAGTAATTGATAATAATATTACTAAACTAACTAAAACTTATGATATCAAGAACAAAGTATGCCGTGATAAAATAAAATAATATAAAATAAAGCAAAATAAATTAATATACTAATAAAGATAATGATAATAATAATAATAATACATATCAATGGGTAGAAAATTATTTAAAATAAAATAAGAAAAATGAAATAAAAAATAAAATAAAATGAAATAAGAGACTATATAAGAATATATAAATATGTAAATAAACACGTTAAAATGTTTGAATGAATAATAAATTGTTTTGAATTTGAAGTTTGGCCCAGAACAACATTTAATATTGAAAATGAAGTTGGAAATAAGAAATATAAGATCTAATTTAGAGAGACTCTGGTTTATCAAGTAGTGTTATAAAATCAAGGGGAAGTAACTCTATTTTTTCCGGGAATCAATCGAGTAATTAATAATTATATAATTAATATTAATATTCCTAAACAAAACTAAAAGTAGTGATATCAGTAATAATAAAATATGCCATGATAAAGTAAGACAAGATAATGTAAAATAAAATAAAATGAAATAAAAGCCATAAATAGAGACAGATATGCAAATAGGTAAATAAATAGATGAATAAATAAGGCAAATAAAGGAATAATTGAATAAAAATAATGAATGCAAATAGATGAATAAATAAACACTTTTCTAATAATAAGACTAAAGGTGAAAGAAAGAAACAACAAACAATGCAAAACATAAAAATGCAAATAATATTTATATACTAGAAATGGTAGCGATAAGATAATGAATAAAATGGAATGACAAAAATGTTAAATACGTTATAGTCTAAAATTAACAATAGCCAGAAAGAAAATTAAAAAATATATATATTATCAATATTACTAAATGTGGACACTTAAACCGGCTAGACAATAATAATCTGGGTCAACGTATTGGAGTAGGAATTTGGATCTATGTAGGCAGGTGTTAATCAACTCACTTCTTTTGTTTACGAGGTCAGGATTTTTTAAATATTTTTCAGGATTATTAATTTTCAGAGAGACATAAGTTACATTTATTGCCTTTCCAGCTGGAGGGATAAGCTTTCGATACTAATTACCAGGTAATAATTGGGTTTTTATTCTCGCTTTTAAGCTTCTCGAAAAATTTAGAGAGGGAAGTGCAATGTCGATATTTGATATTACCAAATTTCGTTCGGTGAAATTTCCAGTTGTTTTCCGTGGAGCTCACCTAAAACTTGACCCCGTTGCCATGTTTGATTTCAGCTTTATAAACTAACGATTGGATATACATTTACCGTTTAATGTACAGGGTTTGCTATTTCTGCAGTTGTAGTCATTAGTTGTGGGCATGTTACTTTATGTTTTGTCTTATTTTATTTTCAATAATTTTCATTCCATTGATATTATTATTATTATTATTATTATTAGTTGTAGTAGTACTTTATTTTATTTTATATTATTTTATTTTATCACGGCATACTTTGTTTTTGATATCATTAGTTTTGTAATATTATCAATTACTTTCTTGATTTTTGGATTAAAATAGAGTTGCTCCCCCCAACGCCCTTTTTTGTTTGCTTATGTTTTCAAAACCAGCGTCTCTCTAATTTAGAATATATATCTATTATTTCCAACCTTATTTTCAATCTTAAATGTTAATCTGGGCTTAAATTCAAATTCAAAATGAAACTACAATTCATTTAAATATTTTAACTCCAATAATATTCCACCCCAACAATAATATATCTCGCGTGAACAAGAAGATTAAAAAAACGGTGTCATCCGAAAATATAAATAAAAATTAATATAATAATTCTAGCACTTGAAAATAGCTTCGGCATAAAACTCGGTGTTGTGCAATTAATGTAAGATAATATGTATATTTCTTAATATATATATTAAATAGCTCTGTTATTTAACATTGAGCTGACACTATAGAATACTTATATGTATTTATATACGATCGCTCGCTATGTATTGTGTTTCAGTTTGTATTATTAATATCTTTATTCCACGTTTTTAATTTTATCTACATGCTCATTTAAGAAGCTGCTTGAATATATATTTTTTAATTTTTCTTTTAACTTTACGTCTGATTAACCCAACACTCCCTTCAACGTCTTTCAAAAAATGTCATATTTGTCTACAATCACAATACATTTGTCGCTGACATATTTTCCGTAATCGTCAATGATGGCATGTCTATGTGTCGGTTTATCGTGACATGAAAAATAACTTACCCACCTCCACCCGCTGAGTTTACTTTTCTATTTATAGTAGATCTGACATTTAAATGGTTAAGCAAGACATACTAACAAGTCTATTTTTAATTCTGGCCTTATGGTCCCTCACCTTAACATTCAGAAAAGAGGTTACACTTTGTTTTTAAATTTCTATAAAAATC
The DNA here is from genome assembly GCA_963932145.1 of Acanthosepion lycidas. NCBI lineage: Eukaryota > Metazoa > Mollusca > Cephalopoda > Sepiida > Sepiidae > Acanthosepion > Acanthosepion lycidas. Next base: position 40,773,573 of record OZ010596.1, on the reverse strand, counting down.
ATTTAATCACCAGTTATTTATCATCTCCTGAAGAAGTCCAATCATTGCATTGAAATATGAAAGCTTTTGTGCAGCGATTTCAAAATGATTTTATTATAATCTCTTATACTATATACTATATATATATATATATATATATATATATATATATATATATATATATATATATATATATATATATATATATATATTGAATAAAAACAGACCACTTTAAGGTTCCATGTAATAAGTTATTTCACCACAACCCCCTTAAAAGGGCTCTGGATCATCAGACTTTACTTCCAAATGTTGAAATGAAGAATGCAAAATGAAAAGAAATTTACACATTTTTGACGGACCGCACCAAGCATATTTAAAATCAACGAAGTGAGGAAGTGAGGTGGGAGAGAAGACATGAGTGAGTTAGATGTACCATTTCAATTCTTTATCCTTAGCCCCACTCTGTTTAGGTTAGACGTCGCTTAAACTTAACGCGTGTTATCTCTAGATATAGATGGGTAAGGGGTGCGCCAACAGCTTAGGGGTGTGTCAAAAATACTTTTACAAACTTTGTGGACCATGTGTTTGCAAATCCTTCGTTTTTGTGTCTTTAAGTTTAAAAAAAAATATGGTAGATGGCGCTATGTTGCCATATAGACTGGGTTACTTTTGTCATTCGTGTACATTTGTAGCTAGTCTGCCTTCAACGTTTAATGTGTGTAGTAGTGAGTTAACTTAGAAGTGTTCCGTTTAACAATGGCAGGATATTCATATCGTGAGCAAGCAGATATGATTTTTACACGGTAGCGCGAATGGTGAGACAGATGTACAGTGAAGTCTCGGGCTGGGGAATCGCAGGTCCAAATTCGAATTACAGTCGAGGTCATTATATTCTCTTACGTATGTATGAACCCTCTTCTTCTCCCTCCAGTTATGGGTAATTAACAGGACAGACTGCGTTCTATAGCCTTGGGTGGTGAACAGTCTAGGAGAAGGACAACAGTTAATTCAAAACCTGCGGAGTGTTGTTTGGGGACCTTGTGGCCTATTGTGCATCTGTATTCAACTCTTCCAAAAAGTGTGGTTGGTTCTGCACACGCCTTCAACACTAGAATCAAATGATATGTTTGGTTACTCTGGCTGTTGGTTCTAACAACTGAGCTGCTTGATCCTCATATGTCGAAAACGACGGGAGTGTCTAATATATATATATATATATATATAAAAGAAAGAGGTTATAGTGGTTCCAACGAGAGAAAAGTATGTATATTAAAAAGAAGTGAAGACAGGTGCCGCAAACATTTCTGGTTGTAATGTGTTTTTTTTAGAAAAAAATATTATGCTTTATTTTCCATAATTTTACATATATATATTTATATATATTTCCATAATTTTATATATATATATATATACATATAATTGTGTATTTGGGCAGTGTTCCCTCTTTTATACAAGTTTTATTAAAAACGACTAACAAGGTACTACGTTTAAGTGTTTTTATTTCATTTTTCTTGTGTTCTTATAATTTCCTTCTTTTCTGGACATAAATTTTGGAGAAATGTCCGAACGTTTCAGCTATTTTTAGCCCTTACCAAGGAAAATTTTATATCTATTTTTTTAACTGAATGTATGGATTGTTTGATGTATGTACCTCACGTTAGAGGAATGTTCTATTTTCCAAATAATTTTCAAATACGTCTCATGTAAATACATATGGAGACCTACCAAACTCCATCAACAACATACTCGTTGATAATAAAAATATGACAGCCTCATCCACATGTACAAAATGGCTAAAAATAATAGAAATATTATTAATAAAGAAAGAAAAAGCCAACACTCAGTAGCATAAAATATGAACACTGCCACAATGTGCTGACCGTGTTTGGAAAATAAAACATTCATATATATATATTTTCTGTATTATTAGAAATATTATTATTATTACATCACTTAAGATAAAACCGCGATTTAAGAAAAGAGAAATGCAGTGTTTGACAATGTTATGCAATATTTCGACAGTATGTTTGTCTTCTTCAAGTTATAGTTAAAAAAATAGTTTTCAAGTATAAGAATATATAAAAAAATTATAAGTCTTTGTACAAGCGTTGCAAAACAAAAACGCCTGTACTTGTAATGAACACATCAAACCGAATGAAACGCATGAAACTGAATCTTGCTTGATATGATGATGATCTTGTTCATCTTTAAATATCCCGTTAGATAGTTCCTAAGAGGAATTACCCTAATTCCCGATGTATAATACGCCTTCATCCATAATACGCACCCCTAAAATTGTGCTGTAAGTGTGTGAAAATGCTTCTACTTACGCATAATACGTACCCCTTGTTTAGTATAAATTGTACTTCTCAATTTCACTACAGCCAGCTTTTCTCACTCATATTAAAAACAAAATGGCTTTAAATACAGAATAATATTATTCTAATATAGTTTATTTTACATTTGAAAGTATTATTAGGTACATACGGTTGTATTTGATATCCTTATGGGGTGTCGCAGTCGTCGAATGTTTGTTTCAAATTGACGTATGTTTGTGGTGAGTAGTCATTTCGCAACTGAAATCAACTTTTGTAGCTGTGCATAATACCCACCCCTAATTTTGCTTATTATTTTTTAAGAAAAAAACGCGTTAATCAAACAGCTAAGTAAAAACATTACGTAACTCTCCTGTCATTCTGTTCATTCCTCCGGGCCAGGAAATTAATTTGCCTCCGTAACCATTCTCTTAAGTGTTGAAGGGTCGGTAGATTTTGAATATTTCTTTCAGAATGTGCACCTTAAGATGTTTGTTGAAATTACAGTCTTTTTGTAATAAATTGTTCTACAAACTCCGTTGATGTCACATTGTTGTGTCTGGCATCATACATGTAGCCATTGAATCTTTTATTTAATTATTTGTAGAGTTATATATTTTTATACTTGAAAAAAGTTAAAAATATAACTTGAAGAAAACATACATAATGTCAAAATATTGTTTACTATTGTTAAACACTGTTTTTTCTTTTCTTTTTCTTCTTTATGTGTTGAAAAATATCGGAAGAGTTACGTCAATCATTTTCTTTATTATTATTATTATTATTATTATTATTATTATTATTATTATTATTATTATTATTTTCCTTTGACTTCTGTTGGTTGGACACTCATTTCTTTCTGGGTCCCAACCAGAGACCTAACGTCAGATATGACATCATGAAATTTTCACTGAGCAAAAAAAAAAACAACAACAAAAAAAAAAAAAAACAAGATCATGCACATTTTACATAGATAAAGCTGTGTGAGCTGTACTTGTGAGTACAAATTTTTGTATTTCTTTAAGACTTGAGCTACAGGAATCCCTTCAATGAGTCTACTGAAATCTTTTCCAATTAATCCGAGAGCTCCAACTACAACTGGAATTACTGATGTCTTCATGTGCCAAATTTTGGAGATTTCGATTTCAAAGTCCTTGTATTTTGATAGTTTTTTTTTTTAGATCTTCAAAGATACATCACAATTGGCGGGGAATGCCATATCAATAAAAAGGCATATTTTGTTTATGCAGTCTCTTATCACAATGTTTCGGTGATTATTTTTGAATGTTATTATTATTAATTTTATTATTTTTAGTAGTAGTAGTAGTAGTAGTTTATATATATGAAGTTAGAATATAATAAATTTCCATTTTTGATTTGAATTTGTGCATTTTTCCAGAAAAGTTGTTTTTATACATTTCCCTGTAAGACAATGCCACTAAGATGGATGCCACTAAGAACAGGATGACAGAAGATTGATTTAAATATTTGAAGATTGTCGATGGCAAGGAAGCAAGAAGCCGGAAGAGAGTTCCACACAAGAGGAGTGCCAGAAATTAAACTGTTAGAATAGAACATACAGTTACGTCTGGTTAATTCAATAATAAAACGATGAGACCTAATTGCCAATCTAGTCGTTCGCTTAAATTCATGCGGTCGCCGTACCAAGGAGGAAAGCTAATAAGACCAATTGCCGTGAAAATATTTATAAAAAAGACAGAGAGAAGCCACATTACGGCAGTGGGAAAGTGACTGAAATCGAGATGCCAGGTTAGGACCAATAATGTTGCAGACCCTTCTTCGGATTTGTCGAGATCTAGATTTACCTTCTGTTTATACATACAGTTATATACAACTTTTACATCTCCGCATTTCCTCGTTCGAGAGTTCTTTGAGTATTTTTTACGACTATTGATGTTTATTTAGAGAGTATATAAACAAATTTGAATACATATGATGAGGGGAGCATTGCAAACACATCGACAATTAAAAAAAAAATACATTCCAGTGTGAGGGGCAAAGTTTTGACTAGGCCATTGCAAAAGTCGGCAAACATCTGTTACAAAAATGCAGAAATTAATACCTACCACGCACACACACACACACACACTCTTTCACACACGCACACACACACACACACTCACATACATACACACTCTGACTCTCTCTCTCTAACACATACACACTTATACACTCTCATTCACACAAACATTCTGTCTTTCACACGCACATACTCACCCTCACACACACTCTCTCTTTCTCTTACACGCACACACACACTCTCTGAAACACTCATACACACTCTCTCTGAAACACACACACATACACTCTCTCTTCCTCTTAGACACACACACACTCTCTCACACATACACACCCATGCACTCTCACACATACGCACATATACACAATCTCCGTCACACACATTCTCTCTTCCTCTTAGACACACGCACACTCTCTCACATACACACACACACTCTCTCGCACATACACTCATATACACTCTATCTCACACAACCAATCTCTTTCTTCATACAAAAACTTTCTCTCTCTCATACACACATACTCTCACACACTCTATCTCACACAAAATCTCTCTCATACACACATACTCATTCTCACACACACACGCACACTCTATCTCACGCACACATTCTCTCGCACACTCTCTCTTTCTCTTACACACACAGACATTCTCTCTGAAACACACACACATATACTCTCTCTCTCTCTTATCAATAATAAGAAGAGAAGAGGTGGATTCATGCCTTTCCAAAGAGTATTTACACGTAAGAGAATATAGCGAACTCGACTGGATTTCGAACTCGGCTCTCCGATTTTTCATTCTGTACCGTAATCCATAACACCACCCACACATTCATGCTTACAGCACTTGGTATTCCCAAGAAGTCACCCATCTCGGTACTGACCAGACTCAACGTTGTTTAACTTCACTGATCGAACTATGACCCCTTTTGGGTATCGCTTGAATTTTTAATTTGCTCTTATTTTTTTAATTTTAAATTTTATGCTGATGACACACTTGTTTACACCTGTCTTAATAGTAAGTGTTACCGGTTCGATAAGGTCAAATTGGAAGCTGACCTAAAAAATGACCTACAATCTGTTGTTAAATGGGACAAGAAATGGCTTGTTAATTGTTCGAGAGAACTTTTTTGGTTTTTCATGGCTGATACTAACCCCCAGGATATTAACTTGTTGAGCCTTTTTCCGGCTAACGTTTTTCACTAACACGAATTGGAAGGATGATAATGAATCAATTGCTAGATGTTCAGCGAGGAAAGATGATTCATTGTGTCGTGCTAGAGAGTTTTTTTACGCTAGGATCTATATTACAGATTTATATGTCTATTCTTGAATATCGCTGTCAGATCTGATCTGGTGCTTTTGCCATTAAAAAGAAGAATCTATAATGTTATTGGCCCTGATCTAGCATCTCAGATTCAGTCACTTTCCCACGGCCCTTTTTTTTTTATTTTTAAGTATTTCACCCCAAGCAAGGGGTTACAGAGAGTAAGAGCAAGAGTGAAGAGGGGGTGTTTGAGGGAAGGATAAAGAGAAGGACGGGAATCAAGATCAAGGCATCAGAAGATGTCGATTGACATTACATTTGAGTATTTGAAGATTATAGCTATCAGGGAAACAAGTAAGAGGCAGGGAGTTCCACTGTCAGGAAGTGCGAGAGAAGACGCTGTTGGAGTAGAAAAGGCGGTTACATTTAACTGTTTGAACAGTGAAAGGGTGGGACCGAAATGCCAACCTAGTAGCACGCTTAAATTCATGCAGATGAGGTAAAGGTGAAAGTAGCTCGTCAGAACAGTTGCCATGAAAATATTTGTAGAAAAGTAAGGGGGTAGCCACAAAGATTTACATGGTAATTGTTCTGTTCAGCTTTAAATTATGAATTTAAGCGCAGTACCAAATTGGCGACAATATCTCATTATTTTACAGTTAGATGTAACTGTAAGTTCTATGCTAACAGTTTCTTCTCTTGATAATTTAATACTGGGGATAATGAAACCCCATTTATTTGATCATTCAGTCCTCATTAAATAACATGTCATATTTATTTTAAAGAAGGCGTTCTCATATCTGTTTATTGTGGTCAGCCATTTTGTCTTTAGTATAAAGAAAATCACAAAAAAAAAAATATATATATATATATATACATAAAATTAGTTCTTAACAACAATGGTGTGATGTTTGAGGTCATCCATTTTTGGAAGCATGGTAAAGAGAGTTTTGGAAAGGAATTTTCGACATTACAACAAAAGTAGACGATACTTAAACTAGTTAAGTTCAAGGTCATGAATGGTGAGCGCTAAATGAGTATTGAAATCACTTCTAATGTCTAGTTTGGTCTGATGTTATTACGTGGTTTTTTAAATATATTTTTACGTTCTTCAAACACTGTTAATGTATAAAGTTCTTTTTAAAACATTTTTCTTATACGAAATGCGTCGTGCAACTGTGTTCTACATCGTTTCCTTAAAGACGACAGCCATCTTTGATTACTTCTCCGTTCTCCATTATAGATGTGGGAAGCAAAAACACGAACGTTGTCCTTTTTGGGCCTTATTTCGATGCAGGCGCATACCGTATTGGTTTGTCGTTCCGGTATCCGAAGTTCTTCGTGTCAAATGGTACACGAATCAGAACCAATGGAAGAATAACTCAAGGGAAGCAACTTTCACAGGAATTTTTTTTTATCACGCGCTAATATTCCGAGTCCTTTAAATGGTTATTTTCTTCTTTCTTCATTTATTTTGTCAATTAATTCTTCTCATAGGTGAGTGAGTTGAGGCTGGGTTATGTTCGTCTCTGAATCTTGGCGACACGACCGGCAGTAGATATGTTTTCGTACACAGTCTAAAACACGTATGACAATTTCCTTGCGAAAGAGTATGTAGACCCACGGATCAAGAACTTGATTGAAGCAAGCCAGTCGAATGCCTAATAGGTCGGCCTCTTTGTTCATGGGAAGCCATCGAGTCTGGTTAATAATCACACGAATCTATAAAAGAAAAATATGTATGTAAAATATATATATATTTATATATGTAAAAATATACATATTTAAAAATATGTAAAAGAATATAGATGTAAAAAATATATATGTAAAAATATATACATGCTATATATATATATATATATATATATATATATATATATATATATATATATATATATATATATATATAGGTAAAACAATAGATATGTAAAAGGCATTTGGCAATCTTTACCTTTTATGCCCGCACAAAAACTGTGTGTCAAAAGGACAGGGTTTCCTTTCACCGCTTTCACTTTAACTACCTTCACTCTTCAGCAACGTTTATTGTTTAAAAAGAGACGATTAGAATTGTAATTAATCTTAAACATATGAAAGCGAATGTATACATTTCTTTTGTTCTTGTAAGATAACAACAAAAATATTAAACAGTGTTTATTATATTGTTTATTTAAAAGAATAGTTTACAACTAATACAATTGTATTAAAATTAATGCAATGCAGTGTTTATCAGTGTCATTAATTCTGGGCAGTTAATGCCATTTTGGAACTGGTTGGGTCTCTGGTATGGGGACTTCATTTTCCTTCTTTACTCAGGCAAATCCGGTCACCAACATCACAAGTGAGGTCGCCCGTGTCTCCTATTGTTATAGAGTAGCTAGCACCCCTTCAGCACTCTGTCAGATGGCCTGGCTCATAGCCTTAAATAGTCTACAATTAAAGACTTCAAAAGTTGATTAATAAGTTGATAGTAAGTTAATTAATATTCAGGCTGACCTTACTTCGTTTGGCTATACAGCATTTAACCCTTCTCTATTCCTTGTAAGTTGTCTTGATAATTGTTTTGTAACTTATTGTTTTGTGTTTTTGTATGTATCCGTTAGCACTAGATACAGGTGCTGAATAAATATATTTAGCACTCATTCTTCTCTGTGTATCATCATTCACCTCGACGATACAACACCTATATGGTTTGGAAGTTCTATATCAAGATCTTTTCGGACATTTCTCTTCAGCTTTTCTTTTACAATCAAACAACTCTTGGAATCGACGTTTACATCATGAACTTACTTCTGCCAGGTTCTACAATCATTTGCATGGAACTCCCAGTTATATGTAATGATGTTTGTTTGGTTCAGTGATTCTTTCAGTTCAACCTTACAATGCTTCTTTAGCTTATAGGCAGGTTGCTTTACATAACAAAGTTTTCCATACAAAAGCTGCTTTGGGATCTCGTTGTTGCTCATACGAGCAATATGACCGCACCCCCAAAGGAAAATATATGTTAGAATTTTTGCTTCAATGCTATCGTAATAGCTTGGCTCATCGCTGATATATATTCTCCAGATGACTTCACTTATTGATCGATTGATTTGTTTCTTTAACGGCATATCAATCCCTCATGGGTCATTTAATGCTGAAATTGAATTATTTGAGAGCCCTGAAATAATAAAAATATGATGTATATTATTCTGCTTTCACAATTGAATACATGGTAGATGATACTCAGCTTTATGCATATATTAGGTTGGTGCAAAAATAATGTCGTTTTCTCACATATGTTACTATGTGAGAAAACGACATTATTTTTGCACCAACCTAATACATGTTTGTGGACAGGATTACTAGAGGTGGAGATATATGTGTGTTTTATGTTGTTTAAAGTTATATTTTGGAATACAGTTTGATTCAAGAAACTGTAGGATATTATATCGATTAATATGATCAAAGTTCTTTCATTTTGGCTGTTTAGCTGATTTATTGAGATTCGCGACATATCAACATATTCGGCGACATATCAACACTTCTATGGCTTATTTAATGCCGAAATCTAAATATTTTGTAAGTAATTTTATACTTTCAGAGTAAAGGTATAGTTTTAGATATATAATCTGTGGATGATAAAATGTATTGTTGGTAAGTTTACTATAAAAATGTATTTTTATATTCTAGTGTTGCATTGATTATCATTTTGTTATAAAAATCTATTGTCGGCCATTTTATCATAAAAAATTATTGTTGATTTTTGTCGGGGGGGGGTACTATTTGCCCATAGCTGAGACCCTAACAGGTGCTATTCCGGGTCAGGGTAAAGCTTGACTTCAATTATTCGACAAATGAGTTGTTGATGAAAGCGCTCGTGCAGCTTCAAGAGGTCGCGATGGGCGACCAACGTTCCCCCGTGCACATAATAACGAGGTTATAATACAAGAATGAGAGACCATGATCTCTGTCACTTTTTAAATTTCACGGCTGCCGCCATCATTCGCCTTTTCAACTTATCGAATATATGACTGACCTTTTTAATTCTCCTCACAACTTTTCCACTGTTCAGCGAGCATGTTCTCGATAGGGCGCTTCCAAGATAAACAAAGTCATCAAACACGCCTATTGTGTACTAAGATATTTATTCCTATGTAAGACTTTCTTGGAGTAAGCTGATACATCACTAAAGCTTTTCAGACTTATAGCAAGTCTCCAGAGCAATGCAAGCGCCAATTGGGCATTGCATATCATCCTCAGTATGGGCCACAAGATTGCAATCATCTGCATACAACAAGGTTAACAGATATCCTCGCCTTGATTGTCATAGCAGACGTTGGTTTCTCCTACAAAGGGGTACAGAGATTCGAATCTTACGGGACAGCCCATTTTCTTTATTAAGTCTATCGATTGTGCAAGCCAGTAGATGTATGTTTATAAAAAGAGGGCCTCTACTCAAACATGAATAGTCACAAAATAACGTTTTGAATAGTAATATATATATATATATATATATATATATATATATATATATATATATATATATATATGTATATAGATTAACGTGTGTGTGTGTGCGTGAGAGAGAGAGAGAGGGGGGAGATAGATAGAGATAAAGCAAGTCTCAACTCAATAAGATAACATCAGTTAAATAATTTATCACATTCTCCTAAGTCCACCGCCTAACCCCACGTTCGGTAATAAATGAGTTTATGTGATGTCCCCCTTTTTAAAATGCGCCCCTTGTTTTCTTTTTTCCCACCGCACATTTAGTCACTGGAAAATCTTCGTTATACTTTTCTTGGAAAAAAGCAAAACAAAACAACAAAAATGTTGTAATGTTGTCTTTGTGCAAAATAACCGAGAATTAGGAAGGCCGTAGTTAGAGAGAGTATCGAAGGAACAGAAGACTAGGTAGAGGAAACAAAGAATAAGAGGTTTATTAAATACTCATACGTAGTACGAAACGACTTGAATAAATTAAATACTACTCAAAATCCTACTCTAATGTGGCTACTTGCCATGTTTATAAGTAAGAGCAGTCCATTATCATAGCAAGGAAGAGCAGGATGTATGCTGTCCTACTTAGCAACAATCTTTTATTCATTGCTCTTGTTACAACATTATTCACATCTCAACCATTTTAAGAGGTTTAGATGAAGAGAATAAGTCTTCAATGTCATAAAAAGCAATTGTTGATGGAGAATCTTGAGAAGTAATCAAGTCAATCAGTACACCGTTGTTTTTCAAGTTTTGGATTCTCAGCAAAAAAAAAAAAAAAATCATAAAATTTAGTTTCCAGCATTGATGAACCAAAATATTCTGCCTGTTAAACTATTGGGCCTTTATCAACATGTAAAACAGCTCTTACCCAATCAGGTATGCGCTCTGCAAGATGGTTTTCAATAGTATCTGGTGCCAAGATGTCAACAGAAAGTCCTTTAACTACTTTAAGGTACACAGATTAATTTGAGAATATTTAATAAAAGGAAAACTTGACGTAAAAACAGGCCAGTTATTTTATTAAGTGAAATTATTTTTTCTCATTTTCTTCAATTTTAATCTCTTTCAATTAGGAATTCAGTGATCGATCTCTTTGTTGTTAATATTAATATTCCTAAGAATGGTAGAAAAATCCATCAAAAGAACTGATTATTCAATTGTGCCCGTGTGTGTGTGTGTTTGAGTGTGTATACATATAAGAAGTTGCATTGTCTGCAATATAAACTTTACATTTATGTCATTTCATGTAAATAAAATTGAATCCACATGCAACTTCTTAATTTTGGCAACTGAAAATGCCAGACATTTCTAGAACAGAGATTAATTTGAGAATATTTAATAAAATGAAAAGTTGACGTAAAAACAGGTCAGTTATTTCATTAAGTGAAATTATTTTTTCTTAGATTCTTCTATTTTTAATCATCCATAAGGCAATAAGTTGTTGAACAAAGAAAATAAAAATAAAATTGTTTCCTTGTGTAAAATATTTTCCTATTTCTTGCCTTTAATAAAAAAATGTTCGTTGTTTTACTGTTTTTGTTCAAAATAGCCACAAATTAGAAAGGCCATAGTTAGAGAGAGTGTCGAAGGAACAGAAGACGGGGTAGAGAAAACAACGAAGTTTATTAAATATTCGTACATAGAATAGAAAGATTGAGTAAATCAAATCCTACTCTAATCCTACTCTAATGTGGCTACTTGCCATATTTATAAGTAGGAGCAGTCCATTGTCACAGTTGGAGGGAAGAGCAGGATATATGCTGAGACCAACTCTACAACAAAAACAAAAGAAAGGTTTTGCGCTGAAGTTGTTTTTGCTGTTGCTGTTATTGTTCTTAATCTTCAATGTGTCGTGTCCATTTAGGCCGTGGTCTACCATGGCTCGCCACAACTTCTTTTGTATCTCTTAGCAATGTCTATCTTTTTACTAACCCTCTCCTTTCTGTTTGGTGTAGGTTGTTCACTGTCCCCCTCTGTTCCTTCTGCCCTTAATATGTCCTATGAGTGTCAGATTTTCTAAGCTCCCTTTCCTCAATATTTCTTCTGTCTTTTTAATTTTAAGTATAATGTTTCCAAAATTTGGTTGAAGGTTTTGAAGATTTTGATTGAATTAAATCAAATAAACCCTTGCTAAACTCCAAAGAACTTGTGATGCGATCAATTCAATGTTAGAATTCTTTTCACCCGGAATATTACTGAATAAAGTAATTATCTTCAAACTGTTCATAGAAAAGAGTTTCTTGTGAAATCATTAATGATGTTACTAGTAGTCAGGTCATTTGTTGTGGGGTGTGACACTTGTAAGGTCTTGATTGGTTGTTTATTAGACCAATTGGAACTTGTTCCGTATTATTGTTATTTCAAAGCTTTAAATGACGGCATTGTATGCTATGTTTCTTTAACCTTGTGAGATTAAGGATACACTTGGTACACACCTAAGTGCATACGCTCTGAATTTCATATCACGAGTTGTAAACACGTCTGTGTGAATGTACACGGAACCTTGTAAAAGCAGGTATAAACACTGAGCGGTCGATTCAAACGAGTAGGAAAGTCAAAGCGTAGCTTTCCTGAAAGAAAGAAAAAAAAAACTTATTCAGCTTTTCCTGGTGGACAGATTTTGAGAGCTGTCTGAAATGTCCGGCGAGACACGAGAAACGATGGATAACAACATTAAACACATTGATAAATCTGGACAAATTTATCGCTAATTGTTTATGTATTTTAAAAAAGCACATGAAAACGTAGTATAGACTTTGTCTCTACCCCTTGTGAACACTACCCTAAAATCGTTTTCCTTTAAGGTAGTCGTCTTTGTTGTTGTTGTTATCACAACGTTTCAGGCGTTGCACCATCCGGCCTTCATCAGGTCAACACACAGGACATTTTGAACGTAACCCTTTATTTAATCTATAGGGAGAAAGTGTCCTCATTCCACTGCCAATGTCTAGGTATCTCTTGTCCTTATTTATTAGTGCACAAGTATTGCTCGCCTCTGAGTCCAAGTGCACACTCTCCGGTCCATAGAGTGAATTCATAATTATCATATCAACAAATTCACGAATAAAAGTTTTAATGACTAGGCTATTATTCCTTGGGGTGCTAGGCTAGTGGATTGAAGTTCCATCCATGGGCAGGCCAGGATATATATATATATATATATATATATATATATATATATATATATATATATATATATATGGTGTAAGAACAAAATTGTCCAAATTGGGTAACAGCAAAATGGTTCAATTGTTAGATTAAGATTTGAACAGTTGTAACTTAGAAATGATTAAAGATATCTTGCTGGAATTCTCCGAGGTTTTTTATAAAATTGTTGGACTCTACATTGAACAATAAGAATGTATAATTACTCTCCAAGCTTAACAGAAGAACCGTGATGAAATCGATTATAAACGAAAATGATATGTTCATCATTGATTAATCATAGCTAAGAATCGGATGCTCATGAAGTATTGAAAGTAAGTTCATATATATATATATATATATATATATATATATATATATATATGTTTCATTAAATAATATAGACAAGTGTTTTATGTAAATTCTTTTCATAACGTCTGATATATTATTTAATGAAATATGTATGAATGAAAAAATGGTGCCTAAATACACACACACACACAATATATATATATATATATATATATATATATATATATATATATATATTATTTCAGGATAATTTTCCAAGTTATTCAAGATAATCTTCGCCCTCTCTAACCTTCTAACATTCTGTCCTAAAGTAACAAGGTGCCTCACAGGTTTCACGTACGTTTTCATTTTCAAGTCACTTTTCACAGCTCTTTGGACTGTCATGACTGAAACTCCTCCCTCACTAGCCAAACATCTTATGGATTGAGTTGGATCTTTTCTAATTGATCACTTTAGCTCTAAGCTAAAATGATGATCCCTTTTCATGTTGTGACCTTCTGATCTAGTTTTCCTCTCTACTGTTCCATCTTATTCACCGTTCTCTTGATAGTTCTTAAATGGTCTTTCAAGATGGAATCCAGAGCATGAATGTTGGTACCATTACTGAAGGCCTGAATGATATTGGGAAGACAATGGGTCGGACACAAAACAATTTTAACCTGTTCTATTTTTAGCTGAATAACTCAAAGGCATGGACAATTATGCTTTTACACGATTTGGACAATTTTGCTGTTACACGCGGAATATCTATATATATATATATATATATATATATATATATATATATATATATATATATATATATATATACACCTAAGTTTGGTGTGCGACTTGAGTTTCGTTGGTTACCCACACAACACGTCGAACACAAGATAGAGCTTGTTGTTTAAGCTGTATCTTGTGCCCGATGAGTTGGGTAACTAACGAAACTTAAATCGCACCTCAAACGTAGGTATATGTATATTTGTTAATATATATTTCTAAATCGCACCGCATCTCATGACGTCACACACTTTATACTTCTCAATTCAATGACGGTTTTCGATTCTAGCGTCTTTATCCACGTGTTTATCGTTGCTTAGAAATCATCTATGTAAACATTGACAGACTATCATCACTGTCTTGTCCGTATATTGTTTAATATGTTGTAATTGACGTCTTTGATAATGGCTTATGTAAGCCGAAAGCTTAGATTGTATTAAAAAAAAATATGGATCAATATTGTCAATTTCTTTCTTCGTTCAACGATAATGTTATTAAACTTATCAGATGTTACGAAAAAATTTTGCATAAAATAAATAGATAACACTTGTCTATAATATTTAATGAAACGTGTATCAATATATATATATATATATATATATATATATATATATATATATATATATATGTAAGTACATCGAGCGTACTACTAGATCTTATCGTTGACTACAATTCAGTCATATTGTTTTTGTTTGTTTTTAAGGATCGTTTCCTTTTTGCTTAATACTTTGCTTAGGCTCTGAAATGCATCTTTCGATATACTTATACGTCTTCGCATTCCTGTCTCCTACTAGCCATTGTTTGTTTGTATACTAATACACTCCTGCTTGATTTTGACGTCACTAATACATAACTCACATATTTGGGTGTTCTTTTTGCTGACAACCATGCATTTTTTTTCTTTCAGTTAATATCGATTTCTTTCTTGTTTTCCCCGACATCTTTGTCTGATATTGCTTTGAATGTCCCTGAATCTGCTACCAACTCTATATCATTACCGGTAATAATTTTTTTTTACAAAAATGTATTGCCGGTAATAAAACCTATTTTTACACGTTTTGACTCCAGTTTGGGAGTTAAATATTTGCCCATAGCTGGGACCCTAACAGGTGCTACCACTCCGAGTCAGGGTGGGCCTGGGAACACCAGCAATTAAGAGATGGCTCCACGCTCCCCCAAAAACCTTCTGATCAGAGGCTTTGCTGCCGGATGTAGTTTATCGTCATACCCAGGATGAGAAAGATAGAGACGGTGTAAGTAACCAACGAAGAAATTCAAGTGGCGTAAGGATGGTCGGAGAGACAGGAGAAAGCATCGAACCACCTACACAGCGAGCTTGTGGAAATGGATGGCGGAACAGGGGTTGGGCTGCTTAGCAAAATGAAAAACACCTATAATGCCCACAAGGGATAGGAAATTATTGAAAGTCATGACCGCCCTTGTCCTGAAGGGACGCAATACATAGAAAATGATGACATGCAAGTTGTTTGTTTCCAGTACAGGTTGCAGATTATTAGTATATCTTTTGTGTCCAGTCAACTTCTCTTATTATTTCACGGAGTTATTTGTGTCGTAACCGTGACTTCTATTCTAATTGTTTCTTTTCTCGCACTTCTCACATGTGGAACTCTCTTTCGATTTCTTGCTTCCCCACCAAATCCAATCCCCCAAAACGTCTATCAATTCTTTTGCTTTTCCGAAACCTATTCTTTTATTTGTCTTTTCTCCCCACTAAAGTCTTCTCATTCTCTTTCACTCTCAGTAACCCCCTTGCGTCTTAGAGGTATCATCGCCATATTCTGTCTTCGTGAAACCTTTTACTGTTCTTTCTCTTCACTAAAGTCTTCTTATTCTCTTTCACTCTCAGTACCACCTTGCATCTCAGTGACATTATTTCCTTGGGGTGAAAAGATATATATATATATATTATCATTATCCAAGTACTTTTGGAATCTAAAAGAAAAGAACAAAACACCTACGGTTAAATGGACATTGATTAAGAAAGCCCGGACACGTAACTCCCTATATTCCCCATGTTACCTATGTCTTAACGAAAAATTTGAAATTATTAGATTTAAAAACAAGGCTGATCTCTTAAGTCAAAGAAATGAACTAACGGTTAATTGTAAACACCGTTATAAATTTAACTTATTATAGGGGTCGTATACTTTAAATGATAATGATATGTAGCTGTAAGTTTAATAGATTATAACTTTTATTGCCTGACGGTCAATCTGACGATATGAATGTGTATTTTATAACTACATAGTGTTATTCATTTTTCTGTATGTGTGTGTATATATATATATCTGTGTGTAGTTATGTGTGTTTGTACTGCGGAAAGTGTATGTTTGTATATTAGTGTATGTTGCTAAGTTTGGTATATATATATATGTATGTGTGTATGTGTGTGTATTTGTATGTGTGTATATATATATATATGTGTGTATGTGTGTGTATGTATGTATATGTGTGTATATATATATATATATATATATATATATATATATATATATAAAGTAAGAAGGTAAAAAGGAGGAGAAGAAGAGAAGAGGTTAAAAATATTGATGTATATGTGTATGTATGTGTATTTGTATATGTGGGTATGTGTGTGTGTATATATATGTGGGTATGTATGTGTATATGTATGTATATATGTATTTATGTGTGTATATATGTAAGTCTCTGTATGTATATGTAGTTGTATATATATGCATGTATGTATATATGATATGTATATATATATGTGTGTGTGTATGTGTATGTATGTATGCGTACATATATATATATATATATATATATATGTATATATATATATGTGTGCATGTGTATGTATGTGTATGTGTACATGTATGTGTATGTGTATGGGTAGATATATATATATATATATGTGAGTATATTTATGTGTATGTATATGTATATATATGTGTATATATGTTTGTATGTGTACTGTTATATTGTGTACCTAAATTTATTTACATATATTTCTGTTGGTATGATCGTGTTTATAGGTATTTTTATGTATATATTTATGTGTATATATATATATATGTGTATATATATATATATGTGTGTGTGTGTGTATGTTTACTTATGTATGTTTGCGGTTGTATATGTGTATGTTGACACCTATTGTATATGAAATTGTTTGTGTGTACGTGTAGGTAGGGAAACTTGGGTATGTCATTACGACCACATGAGTTAGTATATGTGTGTATATATGTTTATATTTGTGTATTGCTGTGTGTATATATGTATCTATATGTGAGTATGTGTACACATATATGTGTTTATATTTGTGGGTATATATGTGTATATATGTATGTATGTGTATGTGTACTTATTATCATGGAGATATATACGTATATATATGTTTATGTATTTATGTGTATGTATTTCGGTGTGTATGTATGTATGTATATTTATCTATGTGTGTGTATATATATATATATATATGTGTGTGTGTATATGTGTGTATGTGTATGTATGTGTGTGTGTGTGTATATATATATATATATGTATATGAGGTGGACATCGAAGTTACCTATGGGTGTTGACTTTGATGTCCGATTTTATATTTACATACACTATTTTAATATATTAAGTAATATTATTTTTAATCATTTTTATCTTTGTATATTTACTCGCTTAAGTTAGATTTCAGTAGGTGGTTAGCATTCATGTAATGACACTTTCAGTCTTAAATATTTATCGGTTGTGGTATCCGATTGTCTGGGTCAATGTCTGTGGATGTGTGTGCATGTATTTATAGGTGTCTATGTGTATGGAAAGTGCATTCACTTTTAATTGTGTATGTATGTACGTGTGTGTTGGTTTCCCTTCCCCCCACTTCCCTTTTTTTTCTTTTTTTTTTTCTTTTTTTTTTCTTTTTTTTTTTTTCATGACAGACTGTGAAGATGTTCTCTGTCTCGTCTCTTCGTGTGTGTGTATATATATATATAAATATGTCTGGGTGCTTATATATTAGAATCTGATTGCGTTTGTTTTACGCGTGAGTTTAGGACCCCATTCACACACTCTTAGGATTAAAATGTATACATTGTCAAAGGACCGGATATTAAATTAGCTAAAGTAACTTCAATGAAGAAATAAATTGAATAACATATATATTTCTTCTTTTCTCCTCAGTAATTTTATAGTTGTAAACTTAATAGCGATTAAATTTTGATTTTGAAATTAGCAGTTTTTTATTTTAATATTAAATTTTATCATATAATTTAGTAATTATTGGTTGGAATAAATTCTTTTTTAATACTACCCATATTTTAAACATCTGAATAGATATTATAACATGACTTCGTTATCAAGCTTTTTGAATTTTCCTATACTTGTGTTTTGATTGGTCCATCTAGCCTTTGTAACAACGTTTTCCCCTTGAGAAGGATTGTTAATTAATTTGAAACTTTTAAAACCATTTATTTTACATTCAACGTCATCACTTGATAAAACACCAAGGGTGTTGAAACAAAATAACTATTTTTGTAGAGATTTTATAACATATTTATGTTATAAATTTTAAAAAAATAAATAATTATATATATATATATATATATATATATATATATATATATATATATATATATATATATATATATATATATATATCACTCTCTTTACATCTGTTGGGGACACAGAATCCTCTGTTATGTTCCCAGTTTGACACCCAAACAATGTTCGTATTGGAGCTTCCGGCGTGAATGCCAAGCTGTACAGCAAGCTGTTTCCAAATTTCTGACGGAGTGAATTATGTCATTCTCACAGACGGTGCCCAACTGACCCTACTATTCTGTACAGTCAACAAAATAATAAACAAACAATGCGCATGCGCGAAATTATATATATATATATATATATATATATATATATATATATATATATATATATATATATATATATACGGGGCTTGATTAAGGAAGGAGTGTTGCAAATATGGTATTTCTTTAAGAAAGTTCACTTTTTAGATGCCTTGTATTTTCAAGCAACAAATGTGATCAAATATAAATGATTACCACAATAATATTATTCGTTCTTTTTATAAATGTTATGATTTATTATTATCATTATTATCATTTCATTATTATTATCTTTATTTTGTATTACCTGGATAAACACCAAACCGTTTGTAAATGTTTCAAAATTCCCCAATTTCTAATGTGAATGGAGGTAGAAAGATGAATAAAAGAGCAAAAAAGTGAAGAGGCTTCCAAAAGGTAACTAGAAACTAAATCCGAGGGTAAAACACTTAAAATTAATGGCCATTTCCATACAACACTTTTATCCCCACTTTGCATATGATTTTGTTTAATCATTTCACCCCAAACAAGGCACTAAAGCCATTAAGACGCAAGGTGTTATTGAGTGGGATGGAATATGAGAAATTCTATTAAGTATAGAGGGCAATAAAAGAACAATGTCTGTCTATATTTCTGAGACGAGGAACTGTAATTATTTACACTATTTACATTTTCTCGCCATCTTTATTGGAATATTCACGACGCTTCGGCCGTTGTACGCTCCGGCCTTCTTCAGGATCTGTCTCTATTTCTGAGGTGAGATATTTTAACTATTTACATTTCTGTTGTCCTCATCTTTATTGCTATATTCACGACGTTTTGGCCGTTGTACGATCCGGCCTTTTTCAGGTGATATACGTTGAAATTACGAAGTGAACCTATTATTTATTCCACCGGATTAGATTGTTCTCGTTCCACGTACCATGCCCTTTCTGGATATCTCAGTTTCAACGATCTAAGTTTTTGTTCACCTCTACTCTGGCCAGTTTACAACGTTATGAGTCAAGTCACTTCAAACAACGCTTTTATCCTTGTGGTCAGTACATGAATTTTAGGGACTTATAAGCATAATGTCTCAGTAACCGTTTTTACCAGAGCTCATATTACATTTGTTTATTATTGTTGTTTTTCTCTAGTACGTTGTATTACTTGTCCCCATATTGTATTCACGTATATGTTTGCTCGGCTTAAGAATCTCCTAAATAGTGTAAAAAGAACAATACTTTAGAAGACAGAACATAACGTTTGACACTGCACTTAAATTTTTTAAGATCAAAGTTAACTGGGAAGTAAGAAACCTGAATAAAGTTCCACAAGCGAGAAGTGCGAGAGAAGAAACTGTTAGCATAGAACATACGGTTACATTTCGCGATTTCAACTATAAAATGCTGATCCAGTACTGCGCTTAAATTCACAAATTTTCATCTGTCTTATAAAACTATCGACAATTACTGACCCAAACATATCACAGTATTCCTTATGTTAAAACAAAATATTCTTACGATTCTTATTACAACCACCACAATACCTCTGAGTCTCTATGAAGTCCTAACTAGTCCCTATATGGAGGAAAGTTCATCAGTATTTATAGAAAAGGCACAGGGAAGGTACATTACGACATAGTTTTCGACATAGTTCCCCCGTACACGGCTTTTCACTTCTGGTATCAACGAGCTTCTTCGTCCATTCCGAAACGAAACTTTTCGGTTGCCCACGAAGCTACAACGCGAACAAATTTCACGGTACCCCAAGTCATTACGCACCATGGCTTGCGCAGATCTATAGTTAATGTCCACGATTGCCGCCAATTGTGCTAACGGGATTTGTAGGTCTGTCCCTGATCAAGGCATCAATCCTCTGGATGTGTTCTTAAATGCTGATGGGTGACCAAATCGATTTTCCTTCGTTACAATTGTCCTTCCCGTTTTAAAGCGTCATACCCATTCATACATCTTTCATTGATTTATAGTGCATGCTCCATACTGTGCCAACAACCGGCGATGGATTTTCGTACTTTTAACACCTTCTTCCCACGGAAAACGCACTATGGCGTGTTTTTCCTCGATGGTGCAATCGGTGAATGGGATGTCCATACGTCTGACCTCGTTGCTCCTTGCCACTCGGCTGAACGATGGAATTCTTTGTGGCTAGCTATCCGTCATGCGTGGTATCGTGGCCAGCATCTTCCTGTTGTTTTTACCGTGTAATTTCAAAATTGACTTTACTTTCTGATTTAATCTCGTTGAAACATAACATCTAGAAACTTTGCGGAGAAATCTGGATCAAAGCTTCTGTATATTCAGGTCATCCATACTGTCAGATTTCTCCCTTGCGAGGACGAAAAACTCCTGCTCATCTACTTAGCAGAGGGATACCTGATATCTCTGTGCTATCTTCAGACCTTGATATAATATGGTATGTGAATATTTGTTTTAAAGGGCAGTGTCAATAATGCGCACACAACATTCCGCCTTAAAACTTCCATAGACTTAGGGTAATCCACCTCTCTTCAGAAATCGATATTAGAAGAGCTTGAAACAATCGTGGGAAAAACTTTAAAAATGTTATTTCGCGAGGTCATGGCATATATTAGAGTAAGACACAAAAAATAAACCTGGCCAATATTTAGCTATAGACAAGTATATAACCGACCAACATTTATATATAGTCTCAAGTATAAACTTAAATTTTTTTTTTAGCTATGAACTGAACTATAAAGAAGACCAACATTCACCTATAGTCTTAAGTATGAACTCGATCAATGTTTTGCAGTAGACGGAAATATAAAACCAACCAACACTTACATACAGTCTCAAGTATAAATTCGAAAAAATAGGCTGAACTATAAATTGACCAACATCGACTTATATAATCTCTAGTATAAAATCGACCAATGTTTAGTTATAGGCTGAACTATAAGACCGACCAACATTTACATATAATCTTAAGTATAAACTCTACCAATGTTTAGCAGTAGACTGAACTAAAAAAAAAGGACCAACACTTACTTATAGTCTCAAGTCTAAGCCTGATCAGTGCTTAGCAGTAGACTGAATTATACAACTGACCAACATTTACATAAAGTCTGAAGTATAAACCCGATCCATATTTACCTATAGTCTCAAGTATATATCCGATCAATGTTTAGATACAGACGGAAATATAAATTCGAGTAACAGTCTAGTCTCGAGTATAAACCCGGCCAATGTTTAGCTCCGGCCTTCTTCACGAGATTGGAATTTCGAACCGAACCCCTTATTTCGTTCACCGCGGTAGATTGTTCTAGTTCCCTGTACCATGCCTCTTCCGGATGTCTCAGTTATTTCCGTTTAAATCAACTCTCCAAGTTTGGTTCATCACTGCTGTATCCTGTTATTGAACTCAAAACTCTTTGGGTCTAGTCACTGGATCTAACCAACGTCTTTATCCACAAGGCCACTTGGAGAGTTGAGTTACAGGGAAACAACAGAGATACCCGGAAGAGTCATGGCATGTGGAACTAGAACCATCTACCTCGGTGGACAAAATAAAGGATTCGGTTCGAAATTCCAATCACCTGAAGAAAGCCGGAGCACACAACGGCCGAAACGTTGTGAATATGGAAATGAAAATGAGGATAAGTCCGAATAATGTAAATAATGCAAGTATTCCTAATACCTCATCTCAGAGATATAGACAGGTATAGCCAAATAATGTTTGCGTATTGACTCAAGTATTAATACGACCAATGTTATAGACTCTAGTATAAACTAAGCCAATGTTTATGATATCATACTAATCATTATCAATTTTCGACGCCTCTTCTCTCTCTGTAGGTATTGGCTACTAGTTATGAGGACAGGACTTAGTTTGCTAGTGTATCTCACTAAACATTCACTTCCAGCGAGAATCCTTTCAAATTCTCTTTGGCATATTTTGTCCAGTTGTGAAACGTTAGAAAAAGAAAGAAAGCCGGAGAAAAAAACAAAAAATAAAATTTAATCATGATAATGAAAGCAATATGAATATGGCAAACGGCAACGCATTTTTTTTTATTTCTCTCTAAATACGGTCCTATTATCCAAGAAATTATATCTATATTTATATTTTCCCGTATCCTGGCGCACAATTTCTCTTGATGTAACCAGAGTGTGACGATCTTAAAAAAAAAAAAATAAATAAAATGAAGAAACAACTGTTATTGCAATTAGCTAGACACAACATTTTTTTCTCTCTTTACTCCACAACCGATTCTTTGAAAAACAATCGTCTTGTTTGACTTGGAAGTAAAAATCATAAAAAAAAAGGTTTTCACATAAACCGACTCATTCAACAAACACCAGTATCAATGACGTAAGAAAGCAGCCAAAAAAAAAAACAAAAAAAAAACACTGAGGGATCGCTGTGAGAAGAGGACACCCGGTGCTCTCGAGCTGACAGGGGTTGGGGACGAGAGATCCAGCAGTCAGGAAAAAAAAAAAGGTGAGGGCAGGGAAGTTAAAAACAGAAAGAGGCGGAAATTAATAAGTATATAACCAGCTAATATCAAAATATTTTTATTCATTGCGCTATTTAGAAGATAATTATTAGACAGTGCTGCTAGTGTGACGGTTATCGGTGTCGAAAATGAAATCCATATGACAAGTACGAATTTTGGGCTTGTAAGGAGTCAAGAGTTTCCTTCGCAATATCAGACTTTGAATTCCGACCATAGCCGGATATTTGACCGACAGATATTTCGCCGAACGAATATTTGGCCGAACGGACATTTGTCCGAAAAAGTTCAAGTAAAAATAGTAACAAGCAATAATTTAAGTTTTTTAATTAGCAATATTATAAAGTAGAATAGGACTAAATTACCACTGAATTTCAAGTGATTATTACTAAAGTTAAAAGTTTTCTTATTTCAATATTTGTTTATTGCAATTATCATTTTAGAAAATATTTGTGTGTATTTGGGTAAAAAGTAGCACCTAATTATTTAAATTCGTATTTAACAGTAAGATAAAAGCTAGTTCATCCCTTTAAGATAATGATCATTAAAAGCGAAATTGAAAGATATTTCATATCGTAAAAGCTTATGATTTTTGTTGTAGTAAAAAAAAAAATCATCTTACAGCAATATTTGAAGTAAAATATAATATATACAGAATAGATTTTAAAAAATCCTGTAAAAAAACGAAAAGTTATAAATTAATACAGTAAATAAATAGAAATATATGTAGCACATTACGATAAAGAGTGTGAAATACATGTAAGTACGCCATTACATTTTTGGGTTAAATGTTCATTCAGTTAAATGTCCGTCAGCCAAAATGTCTGTCGGCAAATGTCCGTCGGCAAATGTCTGAGTACCAATTCAGACAATTACTGTTTCCAACTGAATCGATGAAAGGCAACAATCGACGAAAGGATTTCAAAATTGACCGATCGAGAATGTGTTGTCTTCTGACGTCTCTTTGCAGAGCCAGTAGAAATCGTCACTGCTTAGTTGGGATGCCCGACTGCACCCACCGGACTCATTTGATTTTGCATCTTTGCATTACCGCTTATTTCTATCTCTACAAAATTATCTTAATGTGTAGAACTTCATTTCTCTGAAAGATGCCACGTTCTGGGAGGATGGTGTCAGGAAGCTGCCTTAGAGATGGCAAAATGGGATGGAACAAAGTGCCATAAACGTGACTGAATAAATCTATGTACAAATATATAAATATTGTCTTTAAAATTCATCTAGAAACGCTATAAAACCTTTGTTTCGAGCCAATAGATTAAACAGGAAACGTAAAGGAAGAATGTTGATATTCGGCTATGAGTCCCCTAAGCAACGAATCATGTAAAACTATCACACCCTTAAAGAGTGGTATCTAATATTAAACTAACACCTTTATCCACTGTCCTCAAGGAGACATGGCACAGGGAATAAAGGCGTTAGTTAGATCCATTGACAGGACCCAAAGAGTGTGAGTTCAATACCTGGTTAAGGCGGTGGAGAACTTGGAGAGGGGAATTAACAGGAAAAAACTGATATCCATTAGACATGGCATGTGAAACTAGAACAGTCTACCCCAGCGAGCGAAATAAAGGGTTCAATTCGACATTCCAACCACCTGAAGAAGGCCGGAGCGTACAACGGCCGAAACGATGTGATAAATATGGCAACAAAGATGAGGATGATAGTCTGAACAATGTAAGTAGTGTGCCTCAGAGTGTATTTAATAGAAAAAAAAATTAGTTACATTACGAAGCATTTCTAAGATTTTTCTAGCCTTGTTCCCAATAGCAATTGAAAAAACTCTGGAGGTTGACAACGACCACCGCAGAGATAATCTGAGTTATTAACGGAGATTAAAAAATAAACTTGAGAGGCTTTAATACATTACTTCAATTGTTAAACACTTAAAGATTGGGCCTGGTTTTCGAAGACCCCTGTTCGTTCACTCATATCAAATTACACAGACACGCATGCGTGTTTCTCCGTGAATGTCTGGATCAGCGGTTTTCAGAGTTTGTATTAAACTGAGGTCTTCGCTAATAAAGGCGTATTAGACAGAAATATTCTGCATATAAGCAACATCTGACAAAAAAAAACCAAAAACAAACCATCTAAATTTGTATAAAATCGTATTTTATTATCAAAATTTTGTGCTATTTGTAAAAAGAAAGAATAAGAAAATTCTTATATATAAAAAATATTTGCATGTGTGCAAATTCTTTCTTTTTATTTTAGGTGCCGTGTCCGTTCAGGACGTTGGCGACTATGGCTCTCCTAAATTTCTTATCCTTTCTAGCTCTTTACATTTTGTTTTTTTATTATCTCCACTAAACCTTGTCCTGCCATTCATTTAATCAAGCTTCTATGTAGGTTATGTGTTCTTTATCTCTGTACCGCTTGCTTTTAGTTAGTCCTGTGAGTATTACATTTTCTATGCCCACTTTCCTCATTATGTACCCTAGAAATTTCAACCCTCTCTTTCTGATGTTAAGTAGAAGTGTCCTTTTTGTTTCCATTTTCTCTAAATCTTAGACGTTGCTCACATTTTCGGAAAATATTCTCAGCATCCTTCTGTAGAAGCAAGTCTCTTCCTCATCTATAAGGAGATTATCCAGAATTCACTGCCATATATAAGGACATATATTACGTACTCTTTTTTTTGTTTCTAATGAAATTTTTCTGTTTCTTAATACTTCGCTTAGATTTTGGAAGGCATCTTTTGCTTTCTCAATGCTCCTTCGGATTTCAGTTGCATATTTTCTGTACTCTGTTAAAAACTTCCCAGATATTTTGAAAAGATAATATATTACCAAAACTAGTATCAAGATCTCCATGCTTCCATCTCTCATCATATGCTTATATGAAGAAGAAATATCGAAGTAATCTCCACTCAGACTTGCATCTTTCACTGTCAAATACAGGAACTAAGAAGGCAGAAGATAACGATTGACATTACATTTAAATTTTTGAAGATCAAACTTGACTGGGAAACAAGAAGCCGGAAGAGAGTTTCACAAGTAAGAAATGCTAGAAAAGAAACTGTTAGCATAGAACTTACGGTTTCATCTAGTCAATTCAACTATAAAATGATAAGACCTTGCCGCCAATCTAGTACTACGCTTAAATTCATAAAGTCTAGGTATTATAGAAGAAAGTAATATTTATTTTGAATAAAACAAAAATGTGGCACAAGGCCAAAAGGCGAATAGGGGAAAGTTGGTCTTGAATCTGTTTTATCTTAAACTTAGCAATCCACAATTACAGACCCAAACATACCACTGTATTACGTACAACAAAACAAAATATTCTTACTCCAGTCACCATAATACCTCAAGTCTCAATGCAGTCCTAACTAGTCTCCATATGTGCAGTTTGTCTGGAGAGGGGGTGGAGAATAAAATAACAATATTTAAAAAATGAAACTCTAATGAATATTTTTGATTGAATACTATTTATATATAGAAGAATGTTCATCAGAACAATTACCATAAAATTATTTATCGAAAGCGTACAGGGAAGCTACCTTACGGCAGTGTGAACGTGACTGAAGCTGAAATGCCAGGTCAGAACCGATAAAATTGCAGATTCTTGGGATTTTATGAAGAATCTCTAAATCTACAAGCGAAGTACCAGTCCAGCACTATCCAAAGGACGTGTTGCATAGGAGTAAAGTGTCGCTGCCGTCACTGTAGTTTGAACACAGATCACCAGTGAGCAAACACAGGTGATTCCATTTCTAATAAGTAGACGACATGATAGCAAAGGAAATGCATATATGGGAATTAGCATGGCGTCTAAATGATCATCATTTCTATTTTATCGTCTATTAACATATGGATCACTCTTTCTACTCTATCCTCTATTACTATACAGATCGCTATTCTCTATACTATTTCTATATTCGGATCACTATACAGATTACTGTTCGAGCGAGTATTATCGAGCAAGTACTATTAATGTGAGTGTGATTCGAAGGCGTCTGACACTAATATTGTTCAACAGCGTTACTGTAGTTGTATTGGCGATTACAAAGTCTCTACTACACCGAGCATTACGAAAGTGACAACGAATATTTGTTGACATTACAAAAGTGGTAACGAGTGGTCGTTGACATCAAAAAAGGACGAATGGCAGCTTTATAAATATGTGAGAAAAATTGTTTAGCACGACATTCTGAATCAACTTTCCTAGCAGCAGACCTAGCAATTTATTCAATATAATCATTCCAATTCATATCAGCGGAAAACGGTTGGCACAGAGACTTCCATTATTCTTTTATTTACTCGCTTTCTTTTAAGACATTTGCCAAATTCTTCTTATATCTTTTATAATCAGTCAAAGGGTCTGAAATCAAAATCCAGATCTGAGGCAAAATTCTAGTTTCATTTCGAAATCAAATTCCTGGCCTGCGGGGAACACGAAAACATGATATGCCATTCAAGTGTCCTCGGTAGAAATACTCGAAGCAGTAAATTTCGCCGCTAATTCCAATCTATGGGCGTAAATGTTTATAGACTAAAGGAAAATTCTATAAGGTTATATTGATATTTGATGTTGAGTCTAAGTTACAAAATAAATTAAAAATTAGAAATAAAAATTTTAGTCAACCGACTTTCACTGTAGCACTTGTACTCAATATTCTTATGACAATAAGCTAATCAAGCAAAGTATAGAGATCGTGTTTTTTAAAGTTACAGTTACACATGCAGGACACTCCCATATATATATATATATATATATATATATATATATATATATATATATATATATTAGGTTGGTGCAAAAATAATGACGTAATAATGTCGTTTTTTGACGTATTTTTAACGTCAAAAAACGACATTATTACGTCATTATTTTTGCACCAACCTAATATATATATATATATTTGTGTGTGTGTGTGTATTTAGGCAGCAATCCTTCTTTCATGCACATTTCATTGAATACGACACACAAGATGCTTTGATTTAGTTTTTTTATACAATTTCGGTTTTTTTTATATAATTTATCATCCGAAATGAAAAAAATTGTTAGATCACGGGAGAAATTGTATGAAAAACTAAATAAAAGCACATTGTCTGTTGTACTCAATGAAATATATATATATATATATAATATATATATATATATATATATATATATATATATATATATATAGGATATGCGTGTACGTCACTGAATGAACGTGCGTGTGTGTATGTTTGCGTACATATGAGTGGCATTCCGACGACAATAAAAACACCGATAAACGCAAACATATATATATCCAAAATTAAAAAATTAATCAGTTTGTCTGACGATCGCAAATAACGTGAAACCTTGGGTCACAAACTCACATCAATTCAACAATATATATATATATATATATATATATATATATATATATATATATATATATATATATATATATTCAAATCGATTTCACCCTATGCAAGGCAGTAAAGCCACTAAGACACAACGGTTTACTTGGTATGGACGAATTAGAAACAGCAGAAACATTACTAATGAGCATGAACAAAAAGAATAATCGGGAAGATATTCGATAGCGATTGACATTGCATTTAAACTTGTGAAGATTAAATTTGGCTGGAAAGCATGGAGACAAAATGGAGTTCCACAAGCGAGAAGTGCCAGAAAAAAATTGTTAGCATAGAATTTACAACTACATCTAGCCAACTCAACTTTAAATTGATGAGACCTGTTGGCCAGTCTCGTACTGCGCTTAAATTCAAAAAGTCTAGGTAACGTCGCAAAGATTTCATCGGGACAATTACCATGAAAGTATTTATAGAAAAGACACAGAGACGCAACCATAAGGCGTTGGGAAAATGACTGAAGCCGTGACTCTAGATCAGGACCAATAAAATTGCTGATTCTTCTTTGGATTTTATCAAGGAGCTCGAGCAGGGACCTATAGATATGTAAGATAGATTCTAGGGAGAAAAATTGTCTCGCGCGACACAATGAACCGAATTTCTTAGCAGAACGACTGAGAAGGCGCAACAAGTCGTTCTTCTAGAAGTCAGCATCAGCCATGCTGATGGAAGGCAGAGAGACATCTTTCAGATGATTAATGGAGAACAGTTTAGTTTTGGAGGCGTTAAAATTGACAAACCAACTTTTGCCCCAGTTAACGGCGCTCTTAAAGTAGTATATATATATATATATATATATATATATATATATATATATATATATATATATATATATAAGTATACTGAAAAGTCCTCGGTATACTACTACACCCCTGCTTGATTTTAATACTAATACATAAAAGTTTTTTCTTTTTTTTTCGTAAAAAGAGGTCGTATTTTGCTTTTAATTCTAAATAAATCGTTCACTCGCCAGTAATTTACAATCTCCTGATGAGATATATCTGATACGCATCGAAACACGATTGCAATTTTGCTGCGATTTTGACAGGTTTTTGATGTAATATCCTAAAATAAAGAATATTGCTCTACTTTGTATTGAGCTCTCTTTTAAATTAAATATTATGAACGTAGGAATTGTAGTCTATTTGTTCTCATCTCTTACCCAAAGAGTTGATAAATCGTCAAGAATGATGTCGAGAGGGACAGGATTAACTGTGGAATTTAAGGTTCAAGTACCTTGAAGATTATATTAAGACAAAAGGCTGTAATACAAAATACTGCACAATGGATTAGCATAATCTCTTCGTATAATTAAAAACCACTTCATATCTGTAATTTGAAACGTCCCCACCCTTGAAGTCAAAAAATGTAGGTTAGTATCTTTCAGTCATCAAACTGAATCGCCAGTGAAAGAGAATTCTACTTTTATATGCCGGGTTCCTTTAGGATGTAGACTATAATGGCCCTCCACATCTTCCTGTTCCTTGTAAATCTTTGTAAAGTTTGTTTTTTTGTTATTTCTCCCAAACCCTGTGTAACCCTCCATTTGCTCAAGCTCGTCAAGTATGTTACACGCTGCTTTCTTCTGTTTCTCTTTCCCTCTATCTGTCCTGTGAGTATCAGGTTTTCCAAGCCCTTCTTCCTCATTACATGCCCCCAGAAATTACATCTCTCTTCATGATATTAAACATAAGATTTCTGTTTGTTTCCATTTTCTCTAACATCTCGTCGTTGCTCACATGTTCGGTTCATTGTATCCTCAGCATCTTTCTGTAGAACCACATTTCTGTTGGCTCAAATCTCTTCTTCATCTTTGAGGACAGATATGACATAACAGTTCAGTATTGTTTTTTGTTTTTTTGATTCTAACGATATTTTTCCTGTCTCTTAATACTCTGCTTAGCTTTTGGAATGCATCTTTGGCCATCCCAATAAATCCTCGGATCTCAGTGTCACTCTTTCCGTTCTCTGTTAGAAAACTTCCCATATATTTACATTTTTGTAGTTGCTTGATTTTAGTAATCCCCGATTTGTAATTTGCATTTTAGGCTGACCCTTTTGCTAATGACCATCAATTCTGTCTTATAGTTTATACTTGGTTCTTTTTTCTCGCTTTTCTACTCTATCTCCTGTAGGAAGTATTATAGTTTTCAACACTTTGTCATCTGCATATCTTATGATGTTAAGATTATGACCGCCAATAATGGGTCTAGGTAGAATTTCTAATTCTTTCAGTATTGCCTCACCGTATAGGTTGAATAAGTCCGGTGAGAAGACACATCTTTGTCTTATATCTCTTTCTATTTCTGTATGTCTGCTGAAAGAGAATTGCCATAAATAATTAAATATATATTACATTTTCCCGTAAACATAACTGCATTAAAGAAATGTAAACGCTGTGTGTCTCTTAATTTGCTTTTCTCCTTGTATCTC
This sequence comes from Acanthosepion lycidas, assembly GCA_963932145.1. NCBI lineage: Eukaryota > Metazoa > Mollusca > Cephalopoda > Sepiida > Sepiidae > Acanthosepion > Acanthosepion lycidas. Next base: position 40,742,176 of record OZ010596.1, on the reverse strand, counting down.
GCCATCATGATCAACGAAATCCTTCTCCACTCTAACAATGTCATTGACATCCGCTACAGATTAGACGGCTGACACTTAAACCTCGTCCGACATCGTTCTCGCACACGAGAATTTCGGTATGTTGACGACAATGCAACTGCGGACGAGACTGCCATTAATCTTCCAAACATCGGCAAACCTGTATAACGAGGCTTACAAAACTTTCGGGATGCATGTCAATGTCAAAAAGACAAAGATCCTCATTCAGCTAGCTCCCCGAACAAGGAACATCAGACATCAGCATTAACGTCCATAGACAGCTGGTAGAAGTCGTCGATGAGTTTCCCTACCTTGGCAGCATAATCTCGAATAATGTCACCTGGGAGAAAGACCTTGAAACGGGATCAAAATGGATCATACTGCGTACGGAACGTTCTCACGTCGGGTCTTCAGCAATCACGCCCGCGCCATAAGTACCAAAATCATGGTCTTCCGCGCCGTGGTGTGTACGCTTGCGAGACCTGAACTTTGTATCGACGGGACATCGAACGTCTGGAGCGGTTCCAGCAAACTAAGCCCCGAAGAATCCTTCGCATTAGTTGGGAGGACCGCATAACCAAAAACGAGATCCTATCCCGAACATATCTCCACAGCATCGAGGCTACAATCCTTCAACATCGCCTCTGCTTGGAGGGTTACATGTCCAGAATCCGTCTCACTCGACTCGTGCAACCCGGTTTGGAGAATTCGACAGTGAAAAGAGGCTACGCGGAGGCCCAAAACGACGCTTCAAGGATTAATTGAAGACATCCCTGAGACAGGCCAACATCAACCCTGAGACCTGGGAAACCGTTGCTGCAAATCGGCCTTCCTGGTGTAGAACCATCTGGCGGGATGGGCAAGTCTTTCGAGTCCACCCGTCAACATGAAGAGGATATGTGACGTGTCCAGCCGCTACCCACACTCCTCCATAACAGCCATCTCCGTCACCACCACCAAAGGGAAAAAAGAACATAAGGAAAGAGGATACTGTCAAAATGAAGCTGCTGTCTTTTAATCCTATGAGAGTAACCTTTCTGCCTTTTATCAGTATGGCTGATGCTAACCTTCTGGATAGTGACACATTGTGCCTTCTCAGAGTAACATTTTATTCTTTGTGGAAATATTATATTGAATCAGAATTAACCGTTATCTTCCCCTCCTATCCATATAAAGTACCACTTATCGTAAGCTCTGCCTCGAGTTGCTCATGGGCCTTGTACAGGACGAAGCTCACTGTAAAAAGAAAAAGAAGTATAAATCAAGGGTGCGGTTGCTTAATGTAACTCAGGCTCCATTTTAATACTGTAATATTCTTCTGAAGTAAAATCCTTTTTTCTGATGACGCCGGATCGTCGTCGAAAAATGTCAAAGTAAAATTTCCATAGATTATCTTATATATTTCTCATTCAATAGGATTCCCACATAGATATTGCTGCTATCCCAAATCTTGAAAACCATACCGAATTCCGTACCAATATTTTCACTGAAATTTTTGTAAGAACGCTGTATACAAGCTCAAATAAGCAATTTTAAATATAGTGTAGCTAAGGGTTAGAATTATTGTAGAAATTAAAATGAATCATAGAAATAAAAAAGTAAATATCAATTGTAGAACGAAAATCAACTATAAAAATGCAAAAAAAAAAGAAAGAAAATTCATTGTAGATATCAAAATTAAATGTAGAATTGAATATTAATTGTCGAAATGAAAAAAAAAAATGAAAATCAACTCTAGAAGTGCAAGAAATGAAAATTAATTTTAGAAATGAAAAAAATGAAAATTAATTATAGAAATGAAAATTAATTGTTGATTGAAAATTAATTTTAGAATGCAAATTAATTGTAGAAATGAAAAAAAGAAGCTTAATTGTAGAAATGCAAAAAATGAAAATTAATTTTAGAAATGAAAAAAAAGAAAATTAATTGTAGAAATGAAAATTAATTGTTGAATAAAAATTAATTTTAAAATGTAAATTAATTGTAGAAATGAAGAAAAGAAGCTTAATTGTAGAAATGCAAAAAATGAAAATTAATTTTAGAAATGAAAAAAAGAAAATTAATTGTAGAAATGAAAATTAATTGTTGAATGAAAATTAATTTTAGAATGCAAATTAATTGTAGAAATGAAAAAAAGAAGCTTAATTGTAGAAATGCAAAAAATGAAAATTAATTTTAGAAATGAAAAAAAGAAAATTAATTGTAGAAATGAAAATTCTAGATTATTCATGCGGAAAGTAAATGTATATTTTGGTCTTAGAATCTTAGATATCAGGATAAAACATCAGCCGATCGCTCGGTCTTAAATATGTCGCCAATTAAAAATACTGACCATTAATGGAGCCCAGCAGACTGCAAATATAATGACAATACCGAAGAGTAGCAACAACATCTGAAGCGATTGCTCTCTTCTTTTACGGTTGGTGCTGTGCGTGGAACACATTCTCATCAAGTAATTATTCTGCGTCTGCAACGTCCCTGTCGAATGCATCAGGCTGATCATGGCCAAGAGGTTGCAGATGATTGTGAAGAGAACCATGGCCAATCCGATGACAGCGTAGAAATAGGCGAAAATCTGATCAATGAGGTCGGTACTGTGAGAATCAAAAAAACACCAGTTACCTGGATGCTGTATGGTATTGTGACCGAAGCCGAATAACGGGAACGTGGCGATGACAAACGAGATAATCCAGATGGCTAGCAGGATCCAGAAAGCTAACATTGGGTAAGCCCTTGTGTTGTAGAAGTAAGGGTGGCATATTGCCAAGTATCGTTCTAAAGCCATGGCGCTCACGATAAACACAGTTGCGAAGCCAGAAAATATCATTAGAAAAGAAAAATAGTCACAGAGACGTTGCCCGCCTTCCCAGTGGAGATCATTGAAATACACAGTAATGACGACGGGAGACGTAGCGAGGATGCCAATAATGTCAGTTCCAGCGAGACCACCGACCAAACGATAGAATATCGAGCGTTGATGCTCTTTCCTTGCCCGGGCCAAAACTATGAGAGCGAGAATATTTCCTAAGGCACCGGCAATAAATAAACCAATGGGGAACGCTATTTTGTAGTTCGATGTTTTGCTGCTGCTGCTCACTGCAGTGGTAGATTCATTGCTCTGTCGTTCGTTACCGCCAACGGTGATATTTGGAATTTGTATCTGGTAATAGTATTCCTGCATCTCCTGGATGACCAATCTCTTCATGTAGTTCTGTCCTCGACAGGAAATTGCCTTCAGTCAATTATAAGCCAGTCTAATTGAAAGATAAAATTTAAAAGATTGAGAAAGGAAATCAAATAATTGCATATATAACGGACGGCCTTTATAAAAACAAATACATCAAAAATTTAATTTACCCTAATATGGATTTACAACGAAACGAAACATTTTCATGATAAGTACTATTTTTGTGTCGTACGGTGGCCGTTAATAATTAAGTATAATTCAAGATTTCAATGTTAAAATAGAACTGTATTTAATTACAACCGGAAATAAATACTTAAAAAGAACAAAGAAGTAAATGTCAATCAAAGATAATTAACCATTTCAGTGAATACTTTGTTAGTAGCGCGGCTCGGCTTAACGTCCGGTAAATTCTAAATCAAAACCCAAATCATGGACGCACAATAATTGACATACAATATTCAATATACATTTTTCTCTCGTTGGAACAATTATAAACTCTCCCTTATACACACACACACACACCCACGCATCCATACACAAACATATATATATATATGTGTGTGTATATATATATATATATATATATATATATATATATATATATATATATATATATATATATGGCGCCCTGAAGATTGCGTCTAGCATGAAATAGCCTGTCGCCTCTGAGTGTTGACTTCAGTGTTCACTTTTATATTCATATTTACATACACTCTGTCTCTGATATTGAACACTTTATCCCATAAATATAGAACACCTTATATATAATATCGCACAGATAGTGCTCCATGCAGTACAACAGAGCTATTAAGAATATATTAATAAATAGACATGTTATCCTTCACCGATACCACAACTCGTAGTTTCATGCACAATGCAATCTTCAGGTGCTGAGTATAGACTGGCCTTTAGGTAATTTAAATTAGAAAAAATCGCAATGTTGGCGCAGTTATATATTATGCAGAGATTACAGTGTTTTAATTTTAAAAGTTATATTTGGCATTTAAAATAAACGGGATTTGTATATGTATGTAAAAAAAAACTAAAATACTTTTATTTTAGAGTTGTGTATATTAATTCGTTTAGATAAAAGGAGATTACTTGTTTTTTATTATTTTATAAAAAACAAAAACTAACCGTAATTTACATTAAAAATATATCTTAGTTTATATTAAAAATTAATCTGGATCAACGCTTAAATAAGCAGATATTTATTTTTATACCTACATGTAACCGTCCATTCATTTCTCTTGTTTAATAAACTAGGAATATTTAAGTGTTTTAAGATAACCAATTTTTCAACAAGACATAAGTTATAACTATTTCCTTTCCTGTAATAAGATTTGGTTCTAGCTTTAATATCCCAGTTAATGGAAGGAGAAATGCCATCATTCTTTAATTGTCAGAAATGTTTGGAGAGAACAGAGCTGGTTTTGTATGTTTATATTACCTAAAGTCTTTCGATGGTGTTAGAAACGAAATTTCTAGGTTTTTTCAGTGGAACCATAATAAAATTTAACATCATTACCGGAATATATGTTCACCCATTATACAATATTATCAGTCTTACAGTGACCGTTTAAGGAAATGATTATATACTCAGCGCCTGAAGATAACGTTGTGCATGAAATTTTGAGTCGTGATATCGGTGAGGGATAATGTGCATATCTCTCTCTCTCTCTCTCTCTCTATATATATATATATATATATATATATATATATATATATATATATATATATATATATATATATAAAAGGCAGGATGTGTGTGTATGTGTGTAACGAATGCACAGCCGTAATTTTCGACAGATTTGCACCAAAATGTACATGCACATGGTCCAAGTTAGTGGGAAGGCCAACTCCCATCGATAGTGGAAATAATCGATTTTTTCATACTTCTACGGCAGTTTTCATGTAGTTTTTGTACACTCCAGAGTGAGAGCCTATAGCTGGCTGCCACGAATAGGCAGGAAGATTCTATTGGCCAGCGTGAGAGCCAACAGCTGACTGACACGAATGTTAACCAGCATGCAAAAAAATCGATAGCTGCATTCTTCACAAGTGGGAAAAATTTTAATCTGCATGGCACTTTACTCCAATTGGCTCATTCGCTTGCTTAAACTCAATGTTGATTCTGATTCCGCAGAACTAGGTTGGGTGTGAAAAAGTATTTGTTGTTAACATTCTTTTTTATTCGGTTTTTCAAGTTACGAGTCCTTTTTTAAAGCTGATCGTTTTGTGGTTATTTTGTTTACTTCTTTTTTCGTAACAGATTTAATGTTTAGTATAGAGCTCAGAAAAAATTCGCAGTGTGAGATAGGCAAGAAGTGAGGCATGTAGCAACATCAGCACGGTAAGGGGCACTCCTTTAAAGGCAAGGAAGGGCAAAAATATTTTAAGTCAAGTGACAGCGGTCGATGTATGAGTCGTACGATTTTTGCATTAAGCACTGGCAACGCCGGGCCATGCTGCTAGTATATATATATATATATACACATATATATATATATATATATATATATATATATATATATATATATATATATGTAATTCTTATATTATTTATATATCATATATGCGCGGTACTTATTGGAAAGCGCTCAATATCAGTGATAGACATGTGAAAGCCTAGTCACAAAATCACATCAATCCAACTACACACACACACACATATATATATATATTAGTAAAATCTATGACAAACTAGAAACGAATTTTCATGTGACTCGTTTCGTCATTTAGGATTTCATTGGACTAAAGGTGATGTTTATGTTTGTATAACTGCATATACACACAAAATAGATTGGGACACTGAGATTCAAATCTTTTTGAGTAGGGACGGGACACGTCGCACAAAAAAAATCCGATATATAAAGATTTATATGTCCTTTTCTTCCGGCGCTCGTAATGTGTGGACTGAACGATTGCAAAAAAGTTCGTCTCCGACCCTCTGCAGTCGACGTGGTGGATATAATCTCATAATCTCAATGAGCTGAATAATTTTATTGTATTAATCATATATATATATATATATATATATATATATATATATATATATGAATTAAGACCAAATGAAAAATTGTCTTTACGTACCCTTTTTGTCCTCTGATGGTCTCTGTCCAATTATCCCATAGGAAAATTTGCTGTCGTGAACGGCAACGAAGATGAGGACAATAGTCTGAATATAAATAATGTAAATAATCCTATCGTGTCTTTCAGTGCACACAACTGTGTGCTTTCTGTCGTGCATGTCAGTTGCTGCGTTAATCCGTTTAGAAATTCTTCAGGTGCCTCTATCAAAAGGTCCGTTATTATGCCATCTTTCCTCGGTGGTTTTCCTCGATTCGCATTTTGAAGCGCAAATATGATTTGTCTTTTATTGGTATACTTAATGACAAAGCGTACAGCTATTCATAATATTCAGAGGTTATCCTTAACATCTTCTCTCTACAGTTGTTAACATCCAGTTGTATGTCTTTTAATGCACACAATTATAAACTTTCGATCATGCATGTCTTAATCTGTTGACTTTTCTTCCAGCTTCTACCCTTTCCGTCTTCATTTTCCTTTTCTCTTATTCATTTATTGAGTCCTTTATTTCGGTTTTATCAGCTGTATGTCCTTAATTCTTCTTTTTTGTCAGGTCTTGGATTGATTTTGAGTTATCTCCTTTTTTTATTGTTGTTTCCGTTTTCAGTGATTATTAGACCCGCTGCCATTTTAATTATTTTAATATGTATTATAACTCACTCCTAGCTGTTATAATATTATGTCTCGATTAGGCTACTTGCCGTGACGTCATTAGAATTCTCTCCGGACTAGTATTTACCCAGTCTCCAACTGAGAAGTGATGCGACGCAAAGTCGATTATAGTGTGGGGGAACCCGAGCGCGATAACTCGGACCAATGTTCAAAATTTAGTCAGTCCCAGCAACCGCATTGTCTACTTTTCTCAGCCGAGTCTCCCGCCCGACGACAGAGTCCCGACTGAGTCTCACTGTGACCGAAGACAAGAAGTTTGACTGTCTGACTTCGACTGACTGGCATTTACTCAGTCTCCCCACTGTGGACTAGATGTGACACAAGGTCAAATTTTATGTGGCGAACCCGATTGTTTCCATCCGAGTCACTCGTCAAAATTTACCAAACCCCCGCAAAAGCGAGCTCGAGTACAGAACTGTTCTGTTTTTCTCAGCCGAGTCACTATCCGAAGACAGAGCCCGACTGAGTCACCCTCTGCCCGAAGACAGAGGTCTTGTCAGTCGCAAGCCAGACAGCGAACTGCCTGACTCCAACTTGTTTGTTTAATTCAGCTGAGTCTATATCCGAAGACAGAACCCCGGCTGAGTCATCCTCCGCCCGAAAACGGAGATGTCATCCTCTGCCCAAAACAGAGGTCTTAGTGCGAGCCTGAGATAGACTGCGACGAACTGGTATTTACCGGTCGCCCCACTACAGACTAGAGGCGACACAGGGTCAAGTTTACTGTGGGGAACCCGAGCGTTTATAACCGGACCACTGGTCAAAATTTACCCAGCCACCACAAAAGTGGGATCCGGTACAGAACTGGTCTGTTTTTCTCGGTCGCATCTCTATCCGAAGACAGAGCCCGGCTGAGTCATCCGCCGCTACGGAGGTTTTGTCACCCTCTTCCCAGAGGTCTTGCCTTCTCTTGGCTTGTCGCGAGCCTTGGACAGACTGCAACTAACTACTCCTGACCATTTAAAGGGTCTTTCCTAGTTCATTTGTGATACCACATGTCTTATTTACTCCTTAACAATATGTCAAATTGAGCCTAGTTTGTTCGGTCTCGCCGGATATTTCACATACCTGTTAATAACTTCTCCATCAGGATGTACAGAACCTCATTTTATATATTTTCATTCTTTCAAATAACCATCATCAGGAGTGTTTCATCTTGAAGACACACTGCAAGTCAGCGTGACTTCTGATCTTCAGCATGGATTCCCGTTTTCGAACAGGACCCTCTGTCCAGATCTATTTATGTTTCTTCAACACCCAAAGAACCAACCTGTTATTCATACTGCAACTATATTGAGTGAACCTTACTCACACTTCAAGTATTTTACCCACCAGGGTCACACGATTTTAAATTCAAAGCTGTTTTTCTACTATACTGATCGCAAAACACGGCTAGGGAGCCCAGCCTCCCCTGCTATTTAACGTATAGCTAGAGGAGCATAGATGGTTTCATACCTTACGCAATGGTATTTGTGTGAAAGTGACTGTACATATTTTGACGGGAATTCTAACTAATAGGCACAAGGCCCAACAGACGTTCGAGGCCGTGTTTTACTGAGTAAGAGGCAATGTTTATCGTGATATATAGGGAAGATAACGATTAAATCTAGACTGTAGCGATCGGGAAAGCATTCTCTTCGGAGTCGTTTCCACAAAACAGCGCTTCGTGGAAAGAAGCTTATATCTCCCCAGTGGAATACGAAAGGAATGAGGGTGGTTCGCTAGAATGGGCGTAGTATGGCGTGTCCTAACCGTAAAGTTCTAAACTGGTAGAACTCGGCTCTTTCTGATTATGTGCCTTTACACATTACACCACTCGCATATCCAAATAACCAGTTCCTATCATTAGTTCACTGAACCTTTTGATAGTAGTGTACCAGTTGAAGTTAGTATGTTGATTTGGTTTTATGGCATATCAACCTCAATGGGTTATTTAATGCCGACAAGATTTTTATTCCTGATAACATTTTCTCTTCAAAAATGTATTGCTGGTAATATTTTTTTTTCCTTCAAAAATACATAGCTAGTAATTTTTTTCCTCCAAAAATGTATTGCTGGTAATATTTTTTTTTCCTTCAAAAATACATAGCTAGTAATTTTTTTCCTCCAAAAATGTATTGCTGGTAATATTTTTTTTTCCTTCAAAAATACATAGCTAGTAATTTTTTTCCTCCAAAAATGTATTCCTGGTAATATTTTTTCTTCAAAAATGTATTGCTGGTAATAATGTTGTTACTGGTAAAAATGTATTGCTGATAATATTTTTTCCTCAAAAACATTATTGCTGGTATTAAAATCTATTTTTACACTTTCATAGTGTTTTAACCACAGTTTGGGGGTTAACTATTTGCCCATAGCTGGGACCCTAACAGGTGCCACCATCCCAGGTCAGGGTGAACCTGGGAACACTAACAATTAAGAGGTGATTTCACGCTCCACAAATCCTCCTGGTCAGAGATCTTACTGTTGGATGTAGTTTATCGTCTTAGTAAAAGTAACAAGCAAGTTGTAGTGTAAATGTTTGACTTTTTTTTACTTTTATAAAAATTCATCTATATAAGACGCTTGTTTAAAGAATAATTATTTATGGCTCGAATAGAAAATACTTTGGTAAGCAAGCAGGAACAATATCTATACACGCATATCTTGTGCTCATCTTGGAAAAGTTTGCTTTAAAAAAAAAAACATTGGTAAAAAAATCGGACGACCGATTTTGCAAATGATATAGGCGTTTTCATGGATATTTAGTTGCCCACTTAAGATGATTATCGCTAAGAAAACTCATCAATTCAAATCTCATTGAAAAATATCGTCTGTTAATTACCTAACGCATAGTCAGCAGTAATCTTTATAAATACACACGATACTCGTGAATGTTAATTCACAAAAGGAGGTTTGGGTTTGTTTAAACCAAAACATTTCAAAGGTCTTTTATAGGAAGAAATTAGTTATAACATGTTTGTTTCATTTACATTACTCATTAAATATTCAACTGGTTTATGAACTTTAGAATCATAATTTGGACATATAGGTTGGTGCAAAAATAATGACGTAATAATGTCGTTTTTTGACGTACGTCAAAAAACGACATTATTACGTCATTATTTTTGCACCAACCTAATAGAAACGGAATCAATTAAAGGTTTTTTCTAAGCTTATATAAATACGGACCAAAAAATTATAATTGCGCATTGTGAGAAAAAGCAATGAAATTATAAAGTTAAAAATTAATATTGAACGAAAATTTCTTAATTACTTAAACTGGTAAGTTTTGAATTAATTTTCTTTTCTGTCTGAATTCTTTCTCAGTACCTCTCAAAAGATCTGTTACTCCTCCATCTTCGCTTGGTGCTTTAACGCGTTTGGCATTTTAAAGAATAGAACAAACTCTATTTATCTGTTGTTGGTCTTTTTTAAGTCGAAGCATATAGTAACTTCACTGAGGACTGCAATCCTTATAGAAGTAATAGCCTCATCGTCTCGTCTGCATTCCTACTCTTGTCTTGTTCCAGACTAGGTAATATCTAAAAGATATTTGTAATTGACTGCCTGTTGTAGAACTATCGTCGCCAAGCTATTTCCGCAAGTTATTCGTGATTTCGATCCTGATATGGTTCTCTGTGACTTAAGAATTCTAAGAATAAATATCTAGAATTTTCAAAATGTAGGAAATGGTGAGGAAAAGAATCGTTGGGGGTGTGATGTATGTTGCTTTCTAATAATTAAAAGGTAGAATTATTTAGAAATTACTTAGCGATTCAAATCATGCAAGAAGGTAGGTAAATATCGCTAAGTGATTCATACTGCTGTTGCTGTAAATATGATATAACCAGGTAGATATGATGATAATATGCTCACTGAGCAATGAAGCTGCGAGTTGAATTCAAAAAGTCAGTGATATATTCGGTAAGTTGGAACAGTGACTATGGATACAGCGTGGAATTTGGCAAATGACAGACATGAAACTTTCTCGTGCTTGTGTGTTAACATCGTTACTATATGTATGGGAAACGTGTCTATTACGATTACTTGAAGCAGTTTGAGTGATTTCATCAACAATGTCTGCGTCGAATACTTGGAATTTTTTTAAGCATATCACCCCCAAGCAAGGCAGCAGTGCCACTAACACGCATGGGTTACAGAGATTGAGAGCAGGAGTAAAGAGGAGTATTTGAGGAAAGGATAAAGAAAAGGACGAGGATCAAGATCAAGGCATCAGAAGATGTTGATTGATATTACGTTTGAATATTTAAAGATTATAACTAGTAGGGAATCAGTTAAGAGAAAGGGAGTTCCACTGCCGGGAAGTGCGAGATATGAAGCTGTTGGAGTAGAAGAAGTGGTTACATTTAACCCTTTCGAGAGTGAAAGGATGGGACCGAGATGCCAATCTAGTAGCACGCTTAAATTCATGATGTTGGGGTACGAGTGAAAGTAGCTAGTCAGAGCAGTTGCATGAAAATATTTGTAGAAAAGACAGAGGGAAGCCACATCACGTCTGTGAGAAAGTGACTGTAGATGAGATGCCAGATCAGGACCTATCACATTGCATATCGTGAAGATTACCTGAAGTTCGTGAATGAAGTCAGTGCGGAAGAATCGAAGCAACAGTTTCAAAATATAGGTCGCGGTGGAATGGTCGCGTTGCTTGCATGAGTGGCAGAAAAATCCCTAAGTAGATAAGCCAAAGAAGCGTTCTAAGTGTGGTCTGAAAGAATCACATCTCCTTTTTACCAAGATACACAGTAACACGTCGAAATATCGAAATATCTGAATTGATTTTAAAAGATAAATTTCAGATCCGTAACTATTTTTAGTTTATTTTAGAGCCTTAATTAAAGAAATGCTTGGTAAATGTCATTTTATCTACTCCAGTGACATAGGTCAATGCAATTATTAGCAAGATCCCTCTCTGCTAATCGTTGCACGTGCTTTAATTCCTAACACACTGTTGCATTTGTTTACTCTTGCGTATGGCGAATAATTAAAACTTAGTAATTTTAAAATATTGATTTTAGGCGTGGAATCTTCATACATCGCTGCTGTAATCCACCGATTCTCTGGGATAAATTTAGAAAATATTTAGCCAATGCTTCTCAAATTTCTTTACTTCAGAACGCACTTGTAGAATAATTAAAACTCTGGGACGAACTTTAAATCATAATACAGAAAAAATTACTCATGAAATTTGGAAATATGAAATTTTCGTTTAGAAGATTAACGGTAGTTTTGGTTTAGAAGAGGATTGGCGGTACAGTTTTGGTTCAGAAGAAGATTGACGGTACAGCTTTGGTTTAGAAGAGGATTAGCGTTACAGTTTTAGTTTAGAAGAGGATTAGCGGTACAATTTTTGTTAAAAAGATTAACCGTACAGATTTGGTTTAGAAGAGGATTAGCTGCACAGATTTGATTTAGAATAAGATTAACTGTACAGTTTTCCTTTAGAAGAAGATTAACTGTACAGAATTTGGTTTAGAATTTTAACGGAACGGATTTGCTTTAGAAGAAGATTAATGGTACCGATTAAAAAAAGGATTTATTTCTGCTATTTTGTAGAGAAGCAGATAATGACTGATTTAAATCCACTGAGGAAGGCAAAAGGGGAAAAGTTATCCACTATTTAAAGATTAAAGAATTTAGCTTCTTACTCTGTACCCCTCTACCTCGAGTGGCTCCCGGGATTTGTACAGAGTGTATATCATTGTAAAAATAATCAAATGATAAAGACTTGACATGTGCTTGGTCCCTCTAACTTTTTAAAAATAAAGTTTTTTTTTAAATATAAAAAATATTTTATAAATTACTCTTCTGTTAACTTTGGGCGCAGCTGGCTTTCTTTCAGGGCGCATTAGTGCGTTCGGGAGTACTGGTTGAGAAACGCTGATGAAGGCCTTCTTATAAACATCAGTACACATGATTGGGATTTCCATGCAAAAGATAGTAGCACCTGGCGGAAGAAGATTTCATCATGGAAGTGTTGCTTTCCAGCGTTATCGGATTGCAAAGAAAAAGCTGAAAAAATTGTTTAAAAAAGTCAGATGATATAGGTGACATCCATGACCTAATCTGTAATGTTTGTGGCAAGATTTGCCTGATTGAAGCAGGTAAATTAAGTCATATCCGAAGTTGGTTGGTTGATTTCGTTTAGTGGCATATCAACACCTCTATGGGTTATTTAATGCTAAAATCTAAATATTTTTTATGTAAGTTCATGCTTTCAACTACAGATCTTCTGTAAATAATTTTATACTTTCGTGTTGATTTTAGTTGGATGATTTTGTTTAGCGACACATCAACACCTTTATTGGTTATTTAATGCCGAAATCTAAATACATTGTACGTGATTTTATGCTTTCAACTACAGATATTTTCTATATAATTTTATACATTCAAACTAAAGGTATTTTTAGACATATAATTTGTAGATCAAAAATGTATTATTATTTATTTTATTATAAAAAGGTATTGATTATCATTTTGCTATAAAATCTATTGTTGATCTTGTTATTACAAAAATGTACTCTTGATTTTTGGATGGGGGTTTACTATTTACCCATAACTGGGAGCCTTACAGGAGCTACCACCCTGGATTAGGGTTGATCTAGGAACAAAAGCAGTTAAGAGGTCGTTCCACGCTGTTCAAAACCTTCAATATCCCGATCAGAAGCTTTGCTGTCGGATTTAGTTTATCATCATACCCAGGACAACATATCTGAAGTTATTCTACCAGAACAGCGACCAATTACAAAATAGCATTAAATAGTCACTTCATTAAAATTTAAATTTCGTTCCATAGTTTTAGTTATTCTACAAGTGCACCCTGATGTAAATACAAAAGGTTTGAGAAACGCCGGTTAAACATTTACAAAATTTATCCCAGAAAATTGCTGGACTGCAGAAACGACATATGTAGATTCAATATCTGTCTATATCTCTGAGATGAGGTATTGTAATTATTTACGCTATTTACATTGACTGGACCGTTATGCTCATCCTCGTTGCCATATTCTCAATGGCACAATATCCAGTGGATAAAATCGTTGGTTGGATCCAGTGACTTGACCAAAGAGTTGTGAGTTCAATACCTGTCTACTGCAGCAGTGAACAAAAGTTTTGTGAGTTGAGTTAAAGGAAGATAACTGATACTGAGACATCTGGAAGAGGCATGACACTTGGAACCAGAATAATCTATCTGTAGACGAATTAAAGGGTTCGGTTTGAAATTCCAATCACCTGAAGAAGGCTGAAGCGTACAACGGCCTTCCTCCAAGAACTTTTACGTCGCTTACATGCATTATCCAGTTGATTCCAAGTATTCATGTCATATTTGTGGAAAAGTGTGAAAATCAGCTGTTAGTTTGAAAAGACATGCAAACATACACAAAAATAAACTTAATACAGCCTCTCCTCACTTACCGACTTACACGTTTAACGACCACTCGGACATACGACATGCACTACGAACTGCCACCGGTAATGTACGATATGATGCAGTAGGTATCAAATCCTACCGGGGTTCATAATTGGCGGCCACAATCTTAACAACATGAGATATGCAGATGACATAGTGCTGATAGCAGACACGGAAAATAAATTACAAAACCTCCTACAGAAGTTAGCGAAGGAGAGCGAGAAGAAGGGACTAAGCATTCTGTCTTCATGTAATTTAACATGAAGACAGAATACATGGTCATCAGTAAAAAGATGAGCCCGAAATGCGATTTACAGATCGAGGACCCTAAAATCAAGCATGTGAGGAAATTTAAACATTTGGGAAGTGTTCTGTCAAAGGACGGTAAGTGCGACGCTGAGATCCGAAGAAAGATTGGGATGGCCAAAGACGCATTTCGAAAGCTACGCAGAGTATTACGTGACAGGAGGATTTTGTTGGTAACCAAAGAAAAAATTACTGAACTGCTACGTGATATCAGTCCTCCTTAACGGCCGCGAATGTTGGACGGTCTCCTCAAAGATGAAGAAGAGGCTCGAGGTTGGTTCTACAGAAGAATGCTAAGGATATCATGGAGCGAGCGTTTGAAAAACAACGAGGTTTTGGAGAGGATGCAAACAAGGAGGAAGCTTATACTTAACATCAGGAAGAGGCAGATGAAATTTCTGGGACATATAATGAGAAAGGAGGGCTTGGTGAATTTGATACTCACAGGTCGGATAGAGAGAAAGAGAGGCAAAAGAAAGCAACACGTGACATACATAGAATGGCTTAAGCAAGTTGATGACAGAACAGGGTCTGGGAGAAGTAGCAGAGGGACAAAACTTATTGAGAGCTACTAGGGATAGGAGGGCGTGGAGAGCCATGATCGCCTACATCCTGAAGGGGCACAGCACATAAATCAGAAGATATCTTCATGAGATCGCTGAAAAATGAGCATAGGATGATAAAAACAGTTTTAAACTTGACGAAAACGAAATTTTATTGTCAAAAGGTTTATGTTATTATTAGGAGGAAAGTATTTTTTAATTATTTTATTAAATTTTCCCACTATTTAGAACATTCTAACTTTTGATTGAAAAACATAAATAAATAATTGTTTCATTTTGCGTCTGAGGCTAAAATAATATAGCAGATTTTAGCGTGCTTTTTTTTTTTTTGCAATGACAGGCATTAATTTTGAAAAAATAAAAATAATACCCTAAAATTTAATAAATGTACATAAAATTATACTATTAGGTACATTTCTTATGAAATTTTATCTCATTCAGCAGTTATATCTTAATTTTTTATAGTATTTTGAATTTTTCCAGAAAGTATCAACAAACGTAAGCTGAGTACTTAAAAAAATAAAAAATATAATATTAGTTTTTCTTACTTTAAAAATTACGAGGTAAATAAGCTGGTTCACTTCAAACTAGAAAAGATTACGTCACTTCTATCCTTCCGTACGATAATTCCCCCCTCACGTTAGGTGCCAACACGTGATGAAACCTTTACTCTTCACTTGTCAATCGTCACTGTTATTAAGACAAGCTTTCCATTATTTTAAACTACATTTTAGGAACGACGGCGGTGGTGCCACAATTATCGAAGCTGTTGGATATACTTGATATCATGAAAATGTCAGATATTAGTATTAGTATAGCTCCTCGTTTATCGATCAATTCGTTCCATTGGAATGGAACCTGATCGTTAAGTGAGGATACGCTATAACAACAAAATCTATTTGTCTCATGTATGGTAAATCTTTACTTAAAAGTTTGTCTAGTATAAAGTCCCGTCTCCGTTCAACGTACAACTAAGTCTTACAATGATATGACGGTCATGCTCGATAACACACAGGTGGCAGTCATCATGTAAAGAAGATGATAAATAAACATTGTAAGGACAACAATGTTTGTCATCGAGCAGCATCTGTGCGTCTGATAATTGAGCCAGGACACAGTCGGATTTGACACTGACATGACAGAAGACACTTGCTTCTTATCAAACTCATTCATATAAGTTTGACAAGATGGCAACTAGACACCTACCGGCTTCTTCCTAACTCCGCCACCGACAGTAACATGAACGAACAAGAATAAAGGGATAAATTCCTTTACAGCAGCCAATATCATTATTTCTTGAAGGTTTTACGTATATAATTCTGAATGCGTGAAAAACTGAAAAGGCTTCCTTTGACAGCCACTAAATTCTATTTCTACCCAACGCGCTCAAATCCAACGCAAAAGAATCACCAATGTATCTATATATAAAATTCTGTGACTTCCGTTAGTCCGTCTATCACACCCTCTAAAATACCCATACATTAACCGATAGAAAACAAATTTTGGGAAGCAGTGCAAACAGTTAAGGTGGTATAAAATACAATTGGTTTTACTAGGGTGCGTAGCTTAGTACAATAAATTTTCATTACTTTTTTTGGAAGAATTAAAAGTTCTTTTATTCAACATACAAAGTATTCCATCTATTTTAAAAACAATTTAATGATTAAAATAACAAATACTTATATAATAAAAATGCAGTATTGTTTTTTGCATATCTTTTTAAATTTTTATATACAAGAATCCAGTTTCCAGTTCGCCCTGCATTTGCAAGAACTATAAACAAATCACAAGGCCAAACGTCTCAAAAAGTTGAAATTTGGCTCCAGAAAAAAATATTTACACATGGCCAGTTGAATGTTGCATGCTCAAGAGTAAGAAATCTTAAGAATATATTCTTCGCTGTTAGAAAAGAAAAAAAAAAAAGGAGATTTTCTTAAAAATATTGTTTACCATGAAGTTCTATAAAATTAAATTAAAGGAATTATTAAACCACGAAATAAGTTTTTTGTCAAAGTATTTCCCAAATAAATCAGCTTTTTTAATCAATTGGTTTGCAAAATTGAAAAAAAAAAAAACGTAGAGTTTGTAAATCTCGACAAAATGTTAGCGTCAACTTCAACCAAATAGTGTGCGGATTTTACGAAGAAATTCTAGTGTTCAAAATGACTGAAGCTGTTTCAATGGGACTTTGAAACCTAAATGTCAGCGCTTAGTGCGTGTTACCCATTTGCAGCTTCAGATTAGATTAGGCGAAAACTGATCGCGCAGGCCATTAGAACACGTGACACCGAAATCCGAAGCAGAATCAGAATAGCGAAAGATGCCTACTAAGAACTAAACAATATATTAAGAAACAACAATATTTCGTTAGAAACAAAGAAAAGAGCTCTCAATCTGTTATATAGAATCAATCCTTCCATATGGCCGTAAATGCTGGACTAATGAAGATGGAGACTTGAGACAATAGAGTCGTAGTTCTACAGAAGGATGCTGAGGATACCATGGACAGGACGCGTAAACAATGAGCAAGTTAAAGAAAAATGGGAACATATATGACTCTTGTAGTTAGAATTAGAAAGAGTTGAAACTTATAGAACACATCATGTGGAAAGTAGGCGTTTAGAATCCGACACTTACAGGACATATTGATGGCAAGTGGAGTTGAAGGAATTAGCAAGTAACCTAACAAGCTTGAGTAAAGGAATGGTAGAAAAGGGACTAAGTGGGATATTGAGGGAGTGAACATTTCTGAGAGCTACCCATGATATGAAGCTGTAGAGAGTTATGATCGCCTAAGTTGTGAAGGGACATGGAATAGGAAAGAAGTTAAATTGCTCATTTCGTACACTGTTAGTAGTGTAATAAATTCGATGCTCAAATCTAGGATTTCTGTAGCAAGCTGTGGTGGTCTAGTTGTTTCTCTCGCCCCGATTCAGACGTCGGAGTTACTATAATGTAGTGACTTGGTAATAAGAATGGACAATTGTAGGTGTCTGTTTACGGCTGCGTGAATAACATGACCGCACAATTTATATTAAACATAAAATACCACAAAGTATGAAATACGAGAAGGAACAAAATGGTTTTAAAAACATAACATTTGTATTTATTCGTGTGTTGCTGTACATGCGTAAAAGTTAAAGATCTGTTGGAGTTATGTCTCTTAGACTGGCAATATTTTTATCTGAACTCACAAAAGTTGAATTAATTATAAAGCTGAGAAATGCTGGATAAACTGTAGTTTTAGAAGAATATTTCAGAAAGAAAAGTTCTTGTTGCATGTTTGGAAATGTTATGTATGTTTGTAATGTAGGTTGGAAAAAGTTCGTACGTACGTGCATGCGTGAATATGCTTTTAACGTCTGACCGCTCATGGTCTAGACGAGAATCCTGAAGATGACATTTTCTTAGGCGAATGAAGAAAGGAGAGAGAGAGAAAGCAAGCTTTTGTCTGCTATTTATGGATAATGTAATCACGTGACAGGATCACAGCAAATGGCGGGAAACTTGACTTGGTCACGCGCTGGAAAAATATTTGTACGTAGGTGGATTGCAACGCCCACTTGTGTGTTTATTGACCAATTAGAAACTGATATCTCATGAAAATATTTATTAAGCTGAGCAGGCTCTCTGATCCACTTTTTTGCACAAAAATCTACAAAATTCGACATTTATAAGAAAGTGGTAACGGGATGGTACAAAGCTATACTTGGTAAATATCGAGGTTAGCTCTCTGTATATTAGTAATTTAATGATATAGACCATTACTTATGTAATAGTTCGATTAGGTAAGTAGGTAATGCGAGGGAAAAAATTCCTCGGAAGATCTAACAATCCTGAAATGGAAAAGAAAGCGCATTTAAAAATTCGGAAGTTCAAAAGAAAGAAAATTTAAACCCCGGAAGTTAAAAATTCGGAAATGGAAAATGAAGAAGATTTAAAAATCAGGAAGTTGAGAAGGAAAGCTATTTAAAAGATCACAAGTTGAAAAGAAAGCAGATTTAAAAATCCGGAAGTTCAAAAGAAAGATGATTTAAATCCCGGAAGTTGAAAAAAAAGAAGATTTAAAAATTAAGATACTGAAAAGAATGGATTTAAACATCCGGAAGTTGAAAAGAAAAAAGATTTAAACTCTGGAAGTTGGAAAGAAAGATTTAAAAGTCTGTAAGTGGAAAAGAAAGGCGATGTAAAAATCCAGAAGTTTAAAAGGGAGAAGAGTTAAAGTTCGGAATTATAAAAAAAAACAAAAACAAAACAAAAAAAAAATGCAAATTTAAGCGCCCGCTATCTATCTATCTATCTATCTATCTATCTATCTCAATGTGTACATTATCTATCTATCTATCTATCTATCTATCTATCTCAATTTGCATAAACCTCGGATAGTATAATTATATCTATATGTTCTATTTTATTTTTTGGGATAATGAGCGCCACCAACACATATTGTAGATCAGTGTGTTTTAAGGTCAACGACATTTGAAGCCATGAAGCATCCTGCAGACAGCATGCTGTGTACTCTTTTCTTCGTGTATTAATTCGGCAAATGTGAAAATTAACACAATTCTTCATGGTTTTTTTACAGGGTGAGGCAAAAGTCACGCACCATAGAGGTTAATAGATAAGTCAAAGAGGTCCGGTTGAGTGGTCATCAGGGTTACCAGACCTCACGCCTTTGGATTTTCCTGTGGGGCCATTTGAAATAAATTGGCTTTTCAGACGCGCACAAATTACCACCCCTTTCTTTTCTTCCTCTTCGAGCAAGTATCTCTAGTAGCTTTTAGTAGCTAGTTTCCCGATTTTTGGGATACTAATATGACTTCGGAATTTAAGAACTCGAATCATTTATTTTTCGTCTAGAAAACCTTCCAATTCCTTGCGAATGCGTCAAACAGCGAATAATGATTAAAGTCTGCTTTGATGATAGGGTTGTAAAGAATAAATGCAAGTTTAAAATACACTTAGAAAATCACCATATATTTCCATAGAATATTTGGAGTTTTAAAAGGTATAATTCTTTGTGTGTTTCTGCTGATTTTGTTTGAACTCCAAATCCATGTTGAATTTTTCTCGTTGCTGAAATAGAATGTTCAAAGTAAAGAAGGAGACAGAGATTCTGGAAATAGATTTATTACAGGGTAGCAACTGTCTGTTGAAGGGAAGTATCTTCCCGAGCAAAAGACATGTTTCCCCATTGAAAGTTCAGAGGAAAAAGAGAACGATTCTTCTCATTTTGTCTTTGACAACAGGAAGCACCTCTTTATTCGCGCATGCGCCATTTGTTCTTCCTGTCAGTGAGCATCTTGGGAGATTCTTCTATTTGTCATTTTTTTTGTATTTCTTTTATCTTATTTTGTGCTTTTTAGATTTTTTTTTATTTTATCAATTATATAATCCTCACAAATATTACATATACATTTATATATATCAGGACAATGTTAAGTAATTGAATGACAAAATAGAAACAAGCTATATACAACGCGTTTCATCCTTTAGAATTTATAGAAAGTGCACTGATATCTGAATCATCTACTGTAAATTCGCGTTCAGGTTCTTACACCATTTCACCTTTTTTAACAAATTTTCTGTTGTCCCCGAAACATGTTACACAATTTAAAAAAATTTTTTTTTGCCCATTTTGTCATTCATTTAACCAATGTTTAAAATGTAAAAAAATCAGATATAAACCGTACTTTCTGAACCGGTTCTTTAAAGTGACATCGTCTGTACCGGATGAGCTATGTTACTTACTCTTCTGAACAGACGCTTTTGAGCTGAACAATGCAAAGATGGAATATTTAGGTCAGACTATCTACATGACAAGAGCGAGCTACATCATAAAACAAGGCAAGTCATTCAAGTGATATAAAAGATTTCCGGTGAACACATGTAAAGACACGATGATGTTACATAAGAAAAATAATGTGTAAGCTGAAACAAGTTTGTCGTTACTTCCGACTGACCAATAACGTCTATAAAACGTATGGCATTCTATTGTTTTCTACTAGCTTTTAGGGTTCTGTCACTTGTTTCTTTATGAGCATGCGCAGGATATTGTCTATTGTCTGTACATGCAGCTAAGTATATGATGTGTAGAGAATGATAGTTAACTACGAAGAGACTGGGATCAATAGATTTCTATACAAATACTAGCAGCCATAGCTGGTCGATAAAAAAAGCGTTCAATTAGAATGTAGCAAAACAGCATCATGTTTAGAAGTAACAAAGTCTACCTTCTTCAATTACTTTAAAGTACTTCCATTAAAAACATTTTGAATTAATATTTCAAATCACTCAAAATTAAAATATTTTTTCTTCTTTATTATCATTTATAGTTGTTTTCAACATAATAAAAATCATGATTAAATGTTTAGAAAATAGATAAAATAAGCTAGAATGGAAAAGTTTTTAAAATGAATACATACAAAAATATATTAAATTTTACAGTGATTTTCATAAAAATAACAACCTTTTTTATTTAAATACTAGAAGCCATATCCAGCTGGTTGATCAGGAAATGCATTCAATTAGAATGGAGCAAAAACAGCATCATGTTTAGATGTAAGAGAGTCTATCTTCTTCAATTACTTTAAAGTACTTCCATTAAAAATATTTTGAATTAATGCATTTACTGATATGACAAAAGTAGTCTGTATTTATTCAATCGAAGTTAGCTGATGACATGAAGGGGTAAAACAGACAACATGAAGACCCACTTGAGACCACAATTATTTTGGAGTTTTTGAAATGAACACTGGTTGAAAAATCAACGAAAAATAAGAAAGAAACCAGTAAAAATCGCCATTACACTTATCCGCCCATAGCTCAATTAGGATTCATTTAAACAGACACGGAAATCTACCAAACTCCATCCACAACATACTAGTAGAAAATACAAGTATAATAGCCTCATCCCCAACGTAAAAAATGAAATATAATGGAAGCCCTAATAATAATAATAATAATAATAATAATAATAATAATAATAATAATAATAATAAATATAACATTAACTATGAATACAGCCATTGGAAAATAAAATATTCTTATAACTCCAGATACATACATAAAAGAAATTCACACATTCAGTTAAAAATAAAAATTGCCCTTGGTAATGGCTAATGAAATACACGAATGTGCTCAGATACTTTTGTACAGCTTTTACACACGTTGTGTCCAGAAAAGAAAACACTTGAAAGAACACAAGAAAAATTAATTAAAATTCTTAATCGCAATACCTTGTCCGGCGTCTTTAACGAAACATGTATAAAAGAAGTATTGCTGCCCTAAATACACACTCTCTCTCTCTCTCTCTCTCTATATATATATATATATATATATATATATATATATATATATATATATACTGAGAAGTAATAACAAGAACAAAATCTACTTCCATACCTGATGATGTCTGTAGGAACAGACGAAAGCTTGTAAAAAATTAAAAATACCTTATGCAACTGGAATTTATAAACGGGGATCATATCATTCATATACAGGTTCGGGGTTGATGTATCTTATTTATATTGTTTTCGACGATGTATTCTCGCCATTTAAATCATTAACCTCTATATTTGTTTTTTGTATGAATGATTCATGAATTTATAATATATATAATATATATATATATATATATGTATGTGTGTGTATGTGTGTGCGCCTACGCGTGTGAGTATGTGTGTGCGTGTATGTCTGTGTGTGTATGTCTGTGTGTGTGTGATTATCCCTCATTCCTGCCATGATTCAGGTCATTGACAACGTTTCTTTTACTCTTTAGTTTCAGGCATGAACTCATCATATCATTTACGGTAACTTTCTTATATAAATTTCCGATAAAAATTTGCAACTTTCATTGGTGAAATAATCAAATTACATTTTAAGTACAAATGTTACTACGATTTTTTTTTATATATATATATTTATTGCGTTGATAATATTCTGAATTATTTGCACCAAGGCTATCACTTACCAAGAGGGTATAACATTCTTCTGCGTGCACGGGTCGTGAAGTTTCAAGGCAGGTCGTCGAGGTTAATATCTTTACGTGGGCATTTTAGAAGAATATAATTATTAAATAATCATTTTTTTTTTATTTAGCATGTTTTAACCACTAAATGTGAAGCAGAAATGTTGGCATCTATTTACTTCCTATCCGAGTGGGCACTGGAAAAGTGGCTCGCCCAACCTTTTTCCCAAAATCGAAAGAATATTTCTGCAGGCTTTTTTCAGCACCCTCTCGTATATGTTTTATTTGCTGTGTCAATAAATAGTTAATGATTAGAGTACACAAAGGATAGGGCACAATAGCTTACATGTGGCACATAGCCAAAAGTATGGGGTACCTAGTGAGGATCGAACTCATTACTCAGTCATAATTGTTCGAGCGAGACAAGCTTGCTAACCATTACACCACATCGAGGTGTCCAAAACGATTTTCTAAGTGTAGCTTAGATGTGGCACAAGACCGAAAGTATGAGGCACTTAGTGAGAATCGAACTCCCTCCTCAGGCGTTCGAGCGAGACAAGCTTACATATCGTGGTGTCCAAAATGATTTTCTAAGCGTGGCATAGATGTGGTATATAGCCGAATGTAGCGAGCAAGCAGTCGTGGATCAAACTCACTACTCATTCGTAATCAGATCTAGCAAGACGAGCTTGTTAACCATTACACAACGTCGACACCCTCTAGCGTCCCATTGATATGTCAAGTTTTTGAAAGTTCTTAGGTTTTAATAAAAGTTCGTTGCATTTTGTATCAGGTGTTTGAACAAGAGATTCCGTTTCACAAATGACTGAAATTTATGCGTATTTTGAAAGGCGATATTTCATCGCGTTAGGTTACGATTGTTCAGTCCTGGGTACGATGATAAACTACATCCGGTAACAATGCCTCTGATAGGGAGATTACCATGGAAATAGCGATAGAGCAACGAGAGGCTTGCGACGTTTAGCAAAGGGGTTGTAGGGTGGAAAATAATTTGTCACTCACGAGGAGGGCGAAAAGCTTTTGGACTCTGTCGAGACCGGAAAGTGGAGACTGGGCAGCTCCTGCTCATATATGGCATCAGTACTCCATTCGCGGCCCGATCTGCCTCTTGTAATGGTACAGGATAGCGCGAAGAGTCATGTACCTACTGGAACGGTATAGGGAGCCGATCAATTTTTCACCATCTTTAGCGACAGATCGTATGCACGAGTTCCACTTGAGAGGTGGATTGATTTTAAGTCCCAAGAGGCGCTCAAGAATGGAGCTTCCCTGAGGGGCATACCAGTTATCGCGATCGATGAAAATTCAGGATCCGCTCGGCGATGATGGGATGTCACTAGATTCATCTTCGAGTTGTTGAATGTGAACAGAGCCTATTTTTCTACCACTGAGCTGTTAAAGCTAGATCAAAGCAGAGATCAGCTGCGAAATTCTGGTCATCTAGAGTTTTAGAGGTGCATCCATATACTGTTCTATCATCGCCATAGATATTCACAAAAGATCAGTGTATACTCTTAGGTAGATCATTTATACAAAGTAGAAATAAGATAGGACCGAGAAGCTAACCTTAGGGGACGCCTGATCCCTTGATCGCTTGGGCCCCGGAGAACTTGCCTTTAGGTCTATCTTCTTGGACCACCCTTTGAAATATCTAATACGATCGTCCTTGAGATTTATTTGTCGTCTAATGCCTAACTGATTCTGCGAGTAATAACAGAATATCATCAGTGGACCAAGACGATCGAAATCCGTACTGTTTGTCGCTCAAGGGGTTGTCCATATGGAGCTGATCGACAAACTTCTTGTTGATTATAGCTCCAAAAAATATGTTAATGACATTGAAGAGGTTGATGAGCCTATAATGTGATGAGGATAAGCGCTCTCCCGTGTTCTTATAAACAGGGGCATACGCTTGATACATGATTTGCATATATAATGTTTCTTAACAATTTGCATATATTATGTTTCTTAACTGATTCGCATATATTATGATTCTTAAATAAGTTGTATATATTACGTTTGTTAAATGATTTGCATATATTATCTTTGTTAAATGATTTGCATATATTACCTGTTTTAAATGATTCGCATATATTATCTTTGGTAAATCATTTACAGATACCATGTTTATTAAATGATTTGCATATATCATATATCATAACTGATTTTCACATACCATGTTTGTTAAATGATTTGTATATACTATGATTCTTAAATGATTCATATATATTATGTTTCTTAAATGATTTTCACAAATCATGTTCGTTAAATAATTTGCATACATATATATATATATATATATATATATATATATATATATATATATATATTAAACACGTGTCTAAGAGAGAAATCTCATATGTATAGTCAGTCGGGTACAACGTTGCAAAGACGGGCAAATTGTGTGAATTTTCAACGTGTATTAATTGCCAAAAATTAGGCACCATTTTCCCAAGTGAATGTGTCTAGCCATTAAAGAATATAGTCACGGTAACGTTGTTTGCTTCTTGGATTTCGAAATGACATCGCTCGCTACTCGAGTTAATTTATGACAACAATGGTGTCATATTTGATTTAGTCCGATTTAGTTACGACTTTGAATGACTGTTTTCGACTGAATTACCGAAGCTAATGTGTTACCCAGTTAGTTAAAAATTCTTCTTTTATGTGACGTGTCCTTTTGTAGTTGTCATGGACCTCCACATCTTCCTACACCTTGTAGCTCTTAATAAGTTTTGTCTTGTTATTTATCCCGCGTCCTGTTTTACCATCCATTTACTCAAGCCCATCATGTATGTTACGCAATGCTTTCCTTTATCCCTCTTTCCCTCAATCTGTCCTGTGAGTATCAGTTTTTCCAAGCCCTCCCTCCTTGTTACGTGCCCTAGAAATTTCAACTGCCTCTTCCTGATGTTAAGTATAAGTTTCATTTTTGTTTAAACTTTCTCTAAAACCTCACCGTTGCTCACATGTTCGGTCCGCGGTATCCTCAGTATCTTTCTGTAGAACCACATTTCTGTTGCTTCAAGTTACTTCCTTATCTCTGAGGATATTGTCCAGCATTCACTGCCATATAGGAGGTCAGATATCATGTAACAGTTCAGCACTCTTTTTTGTCTCTTAATACTCTGCTTAGCTTTTAGAACGCATCTTTGACCATCCAAATAGATCTTCGGATCTCAGTGTCACACTTGCTGTTTTCTGTTAGAACACTTCCCAGATATTTACAATTTTTGCACTTGTTTGATTTTAGCATCCCTGATTTGTAATTTGCATTTTTCAGCTCATCCTTCTGTCAGGCATTCTGTCTTCTTGTAGTTTATACTTAGTCCTTTCTTCTCGCTTTCCCATGCTACCTTCTGTGGGAGCTTTAGTAATTTTCTATTCATGTCTGCTATCAACATTATGTCATCTGCGTATCTTATACTGTTAAGATTGTGGCCACCCGTCTTAATCACACACGATAAATAAGATGATGAGGATCTGTAGCAATACAAAAGATTGAATTTCAAGGACGTAGGCGATCCTAGCTCTCCATAGCTTCCACTTCCTTTTAATATCTGCTTTAACATGATCAATTTGTCGATAACATTGATTCTTGATAAGATGAGTAGACAGTTCCGGTGTGCAACACAGTTGGATTTGTTGACTGACTGATTTAGTTTATCGGCATATCAACACCTCTATGGGTTATTTAATGCCGAAATCTAAATATTTTAAATACAATTTTATGACTTCAACTAAATATATTTTAATCGCAATTGCATGCCTTCAACTACAGATAAAATGTACTGTTGGTCATTTTGCTATGAAATGTATTGTTGGTAATTCTTACTATAAACACGTATTTTTATATTTTAGTGCTATTTTTTTATTTGTAGGGATGACTATTTGCTAACAGCTGGGACTCTAACAGATGCTACCACCCCGGGTCAGGGTGAACCTGGGAACAAGAGCAATTAAGAGCTGTTTCCACGCTGCTCAAAAATCTTCAATCTTCCTTGCTACCGGATGTAGTTTATCGTTAGACCCAGGACTAGACATCGTTGGGATATACCAGAAAACAATACCACAAATTCATCCCAGCCTTGTGAATGAAATTTGTTTGACAAAACTGTGTGGAATCTACAGATGGTTGTGCTAACACGGAATCATAAGTCATCATGACTGAGAGTTTTAATGTACTGCCCTTGGTCAACGCCTGATTATGCGTTCTTTCCCAGAAACTTCAAGATCTGCATGAAACTGGAAGTCATGGCCAGGCACTGCTTACCTAGATTTTTATTTTATATATATATATATATATATATAGATAGATAGATAGATAGATATAGATATAGATTGATATATATATATATATATATATACATATATATATATATATATATATATATATATATATATATATATATATATATATATAGATAGATAGATAGATATAGATATATAGGTACATCAGTAAGTTTTGCGGTTATTTATGGTAAAATCATTTATTTTGCAAAACAAATATTTATTTTTCGATATAATCTCCTTTTTTGTCAATGCATTTAATCCGGAGGTGAATATATAGGCACATCAATAAATTTGCAAATTCATACGGAAAAAGATTTATTTTATATATTTAATATCTATTTTTCAATAAGAATTTCTTCATTGTGAAGACACTTAATATCACTTAATGTAATATTAATCTAACAATTCAGTGAAAGCTTCCGATCAAAATTCCGCTTAAGATTTCGTGTCTGGCTAATGTAACTCCGTATATGCACTTAGGAAGACCTCGAGACCAAGAGAATGGCAAATAAATGCATTTCTATGTATCTGCTTAAAAAACTGTAATGCGCAGTCGACTTGTTTCTGCTTGCTTGAGTGTACATGTCATTTAAAAGTAGTGTCGATTTCTTCATTTTTATAATTTATACAGATGACTTGCAGCTGTTTCTCTAGCACTGACGTGAAAAGAAAGCAGAAAGTGGCTAGAAAAGGGGGCGGGACTGCCAACAAATAAAACCAACAGATAAAATCGTAAAATCAGAGAGAATGAACCTAGAAGCAGAAAGAAGAATTTCCAGTTATTAAGCTTGGATGTTAATTCCAAATTATGTGTTCAAGTTTCAAGTATTTTTGTTTTGTTTTGTTTTACTTTCAACACTTGCATGCCAATCATTTCAAAAAAGATATTCAATTCCAAGAAAGTCTCAACTGGTCTCGTCCTACACCTGCGTTTGCAAAGAGTAGCCATAATGACGATGATGACATATCTATATAGGTGGTTGGGAATCATTTAGTCTTAAATAATTAAAATCAGACACAGAAATGTTGAAATGGTATATTGAAAAATCTGCGAAGAATAAATTAACTCAGTGTTAAAGAGGAGGATAAAAACAAGTGAAGGCTTATTAATGCCATTTACTTTATTTTGAACAAATTGAATTATTTTATTTTATACGAATTTCACAATGAAACGCATTATTTTATTTCAAGTGCATTAATTTATTTTCAGTGCATTTATGTATTTTATTTTCAGCACATTTTATTTATTTTATTTTAAATAAACTATTTTATTTATCTTATTTTAAAAGACAAGATAAATTGCTTTATTTTATACGAATTATTTTATTTTACAGTAACATTATTTTATCTTAGATACATTAATTTATATTATTCTAAACGCTTTAATTTATTATGTTTTCAACGATTTAATTTCTTTTATTTTAGATGAATTAATTTATTTTACAGTAAACACATTATTTTAAATGAATTGTTTTAAAGGTATTGATTTATATTATTTAAAATACGTTAATTGTTGCTTTTAATGCATTAGTTTAGTTTTTTATCGAAATCTCTTTGATTCCTATTGGAGGAATCCCTCCTGGTTGACCTTTACAACTTCCAATTTCTGGCTCTACTGGTCTGTGGCGTATCGTCAGATTGTGGCGCCCTCCAGTTCTTTCAACTTCTTTGGTGACCATTCTGCCGTTCTAATAGCCCACCGGTTGTCTCTGTGACAAGAGACATGGCCAGTCCATCTATGTTTGCTCTCCTTGATCGTCTCTATTATGCTATTCTCTCCAATCACGTAAGGTGATGCCGAACATAATTTGCTCCATCTTGCGTTGGATCACAGCAAGAGTCACCGCAGTTGTGGTGTTCAGCGATCATGTCTCACTTCTATAAGTGTTATGGAGTGATTTCACAGTGGAGGCTTGTATTTGTACGAAGTCGGTCCTAAAATAGGTTCGACGTACAAAACGTTAGGAACTTGATATAATAGGTAATGACGCAGAGAAATCTAGTTGTGGTCACTGATACTTTAGTATCCAACTAACGGTCGTCCGGCATCGACTGACTGACCGACCCACTGAGCGATATTCAGTCACCCCCACCCACGAGGGCATCATGTGGCACAAGGCCGGTTTAACGTGGGATCTCCGAGCCCGTGGGCTCGGCCAAAAATATGCCCTTTTAAAACCCGTATAAACGGGTTCAGGGTCGGTTTACCTCCCCGAAAGAAACTCCGCCCTTCGGCGTAGCCTCGTTCGGGTTCATCCCCGCCCGAAGGCAGAAAGTTCAACCGGTCAGCCGGTCGTCCGACTTCAGACCGAACTCAGACCGACCCAATGAGCGACTCCTCGTTACTCTTACTACTCCTACTTATTATAGGTGGGAGATTCTATTAACTATAGAATAGGTGTGTTCTACTATAACAATAAATCATCACTGGCAGAACATATATATTTGATTTTGTTTAATGTGATACTATTTCTCGTTGCCGCGGTAAAACGGAAGAAAATTTTGGTAAAACATAAGAAAGTGTTATGTACTGAGAGACATTGAAACGAGAAGGGTTAATACCAAAAAACCCGTGGGAAGAATTGAGGATTTAAATCACACATAAACGACTTGAATCGTATGTCAAGCAGTTTGAACAATGGAAAAGTAACCCAGACTCAGGGTCAATGTTGATTGACACACAGCTGAAAATGCAAGCTGTAAAGCGAAAATTTCATTTTTCGTAAACAACAAATTTGGAGTTGATTCCCCTGGTCGAAAGTTGAATTGAAATACGAGGAGTGGATGGATAAGCCACCTACACTCACTAAGGAGATTTAGTGAGAACTACAATATGAGAGAGAGAGAGAGGAAGAAGTGAATTCCCCAGAATTATCGAATTCCCTTATTTCGCCAGTTTAGGCGAATGTCCATAAATACAAATGCGCGAAGCGAATTAGGCAGAAGATAGAAGAGAGGCAGAAGAGACGGAGACGACACTAGAGAGAGGAGAGAGGAGAGAAGAGAGTGGCAGAAGAGACGGAGACGACACTAGAGAGAGGAGAGAGGCAGAAGAGACGGAGACGACACTAGAGAGAGAAGAGAGGAGAGAGGCTCACGTGATTATCTGCCAAGGAAAGCCTCTGATTTCAGTCTTGTGCCGAACTTTACCAAAGCAGCAAACCAAGCTTTACCAAGTCGACAACAATATCACTTCCGATTTACACGCGGGTTGGGCTGATAATTAATTGCATGCAAATTCTGATATAAACCAATTATTGTACGAAGGACTGATACAAAAACAGTATTTACTTTTTGTTTAGTTTATTCGAGTTTTATTTTTTTTCCTATACGTCTTCGCCCTGCTTGGACACGCCCAACACGAAGATACCTGCGCTGATTCGATCTTGGCTGCCTTATGATCAACCTTAAATCACAACGTGGAACAGGCTTATCTCGGGATAGAAGCGGTCACTTCAGTGACCACCCGCTGTGTTGGAAGTCTTGGACGATCGGGGAATGTGTTACACGATTACATTAAAAGCATTAATTAATTTCATTTTAAACGCATTTATTTATATTATTTTAAACGCATTTATTTTATTTTAAATGCATTAATTGAACTTTAATAGTACACTAACGCCATTTGTTGTCCCTTTTTTTTCGATAAAGGGGGTCTCCCTTTATGAATAAGTTCGTATATTTGATATGCATATGATACGACAATGATTTCACAAATATTTACCAAACTGAAACTTTCTACAAAAAACATTGAAAATGCTTGCAAGAAATGGGTAGCTAAAGTAAACTCAGTCAAATGCAAAGTAATGACAAAGAAATCCGATAATATCATGATGGCTGAGGAAACTGTCGATAATATTGAAGACTTCGTCTTTCTAAGATCGATTGTCTCAGGATAGCACTTTTGTTCAACGTTGCATTTTGGAAGGCTGAAGAAGACCAGAATCTAGTTTTGCTTTGATCAATCCGGTAGGAATTTATGTCTGTGAAACTTGTACACTGAGAAAGTTGGCCATACAAAGGCTCTCAGACTTCGAAAGCAACTGCCTCAGAACCATGAATAGGAAAATATCAAAGACAGAATAAAAATGGGTGCCATATGGAAAAGGCAAGATGTGAAGACTGACATAAATAGCCTGATTAGAAGAAGGAACTTATTTTGGCCATGGAATCAAAAGATGGCTACGGAGTTTTGTGTA
>OZ010596.1:40665447-40705447 GCA_963932145.1 Acanthosepion lycidas | reverse complement strand
TATTTTAGGTTAACGGTATAACTGGTTTGTTTTTGAGCAATGTCTGTTGGCACGAATCGTTCATTGGATATCATGAGTAATGTGCATTTTGATATACCAAACACCATTTTTACATAACCGCGAATATTCATCTTTAATCACAACTTACATTTTTTTTTGTTGAAAAGTACTTAAGATAATCCATCTATATTACGCGCTTAGAAAATCTCCATAGCTATAGAGTCTAGTCTACCCCATTGTGCGAAATGGCCGTTAACTCAATAAGTGTTCACCCGCCCTTTGACAGGTTTTGTTCTTAATCCTGCTGGATGTCTCGCTACCCTCCTTACCAGAAAATCCTGATAGGAGAACCAGTTTATTTACCCATGATCCGATCCTGCTGCAAAAAGTATTGGGCTATATGCTACCAGTAGCACTCATAGACTGACCTGTCATAAGAAATAATCCTGCCTTACAAATAATAATTTGAAATTCAAGCATTGAAATGAGAAAAAAAAACGCAATTTCCTCAACCACGAGGCAAGCTTTACTTAATCTTGCCTGAAAATACTACTACTTCGTACATTTATTTTCATTGCCAGAATTTTAACATACACCTTTGTGCAAATTAATTGAAACGACCGCTTTCGTTTCCTTTCTTTCGCCATACTGTTAGTTTTAGACCCACTGGAATGACAGGGTGTAATCGAATTCTATTTTTTCCTCATATTTGGTCATTTGCAGTTGTGTGCAGTAATATGAATCCATTTTCGGGTGTATGATGAAATTTGTTTGGCCTTGAAAATTATTGCGTTATCCGTGACTACATCAGATTTTTATCACGCCCAGATACTATTGTCTAGACTATCGACTAGTTGTCCTATGGCCATTGTCTGCGATGGGCGTTACTCCAAGGGAGCGTACGAAAATTGTAACGCTGCATGAACACACTGGCAAGCCTTACCAGTGAGCAAATCACAGTACTATAGATTGGCCCGGAAACTCTCCTGATTTAAATCTAATCGAGAATCTGTAGTCAA
Source organism: Acanthosepion lycidas (assembly GCA_963932145.1). Taxonomy (NCBI): domain Eukaryota; kingdom Metazoa; phylum Mollusca; class Cephalopoda; order Sepiida; family Sepiidae; genus Acanthosepion; species Acanthosepion lycidas. The sequence continues at coordinate 40,704,428 of OZ010596.1, read as the reverse complement.
TCTACAAGGAATGACTTCGTGGATTGGACGTACGAAGTACTAACAAATGCACTGTGTCATGTTTCATTACAAAAATACGAAAAAAAAAAAAGGAAATAATAACGTAATTATTCGTTTTGTTTCAATTAATTTGCACAAGGGATTTTTTGGTCCGCTTGCATGAATTGGTGTCTGGGAAATTACTCAAGATCAGAAATGAAGGTCTCATAGATATGAGAAATAGAAACAACGAATCTCCATGAAAGATCCTTCTTAAGAAGACGCTTATTTCTATTTCTGCTACCCCTCCAGGATCTCTACTGATTTTTATGGATAGAGCAAGGAATTAAATAAAACTTCAGTTTATCTAGAACATCTGAGAAGATTTGATGAGCTAAGTCTGAAGGGCCATGTTGCACCTCCTTATCAAGCTAATTAGCTCCTTTCCAATGGACAAAACGTCGCGAGCTCCTCGCTACTCTATCGCTATTTCCAAAACATGTTTACAACTGTGACCCGCCATACCAGTTACACAAGTGTGAATCATACCCCATTCCCTACATATTCCAATGGTAAGAACTAAGTTCCACTCTTCTTCCGAAGAACTGCTGCTTTGTGGAACAGACTCACGGCAGGATGTTTTCCCGATCACTATAACCATGAATCCCTTGAAGTCTAGAGTTAGCCGTTATCTTTCCTGCATAATCTCATGAACTCCACTTCTTGCCTTTTCTTACACTCATGCAACGCCACTCTGTAACCCTATACCTTGAGTGGCTCTTAGGCCTTGTATTGGGTGAAAATTAGTATAAAAAACATACCGCATTACAATGTTTTTTTTTATTTCTTCAGGGTATGAGTGATCATGGCTCACCACAATTTTATTTATTTTTTTATTGCTTCGTTTTTGTATTCCTTTCTTTTAAGGTAAGTTACTACATCTTTTGGATTCTTAGGACAACTTTTCTCATATTGTAGTCTTCTAGTTTCACAAATCCATCGCTAAAGATGCTGGAACAATGGTCGGTTCCTTGCACCACCTCAGGAAGTATCTGACTCCTCGTGTCATACTCTGTGTTTACAAAAGACAAATCAGACCAGAAATGGAGTATTGCTGGGGTTGCCTAATCCTTGTGTTCCAGTTTTGACAGAGTTTAAAATTGTTTACGTAGTCTTGTTGGCGATGAAATATTTTCAATCCTACTGTCCCCATTCTACACACGCAACGTCCCAAGCCTCTCGTAACTCTATCGCTATTTCCATGGAAAATGTTCACTTGAGCTACATTCCTTAGTTCGACCAGTTCAGACCTTCACAGCTAAGCTTCTCTCTAATCTATCGCTATTTCCATAGAAAGTGATATTACGAGCTACATTCCGTAGTTCCACCAGTTCAGGCCTTTACAGCTAAGACATGACATGCACTGTACAGACAGTTTCTTACAGAGGACCGTTACTTTATGGAACAGACTCCCGTGAGGATGTTTCCTCGATCACTACAATCTTAATCTCTTCAAGTTTAGGGTGAAGCGTTATTTATCCCACATATCCTCATAACGTTCATAAAAGAATCTCATCTCTGTAACACTCTAACTTGAGTTGTTCTTGGGACTTGTTTTAATTCTATAAAGTAATTCCTCCATATTGCAATTAATGTTGTTTGAATTTCCTTATCTGAACGATTCCGTATAGATTTTTGGATATTTGATATATTTGGATTTATTTTTTGCAACCTTCACTGATCTTCTGCTAATACTTTTCTTTTAATAAAATTCTAGAAGCGCTGGGCCGTGTCAGGTTCCCTTTTCACAGTCAATCCACCGCATTGCAACACGTATTATTATTATTATTACTATTATTTCACCTCAAGGAAGGCGATAATGTCACTTGGACGCAAGAGGTTACTGATAGTGAAAGAGAATGAGAAGATTTTCGTGAGAAAGAAAGAACAATAAAAGAACAGGTTTCAGGAAGACAAGAAATGGCGATTGGCGTTGCATTTAATTTTTTTGAAGATTGTAGATGACATGGAAACGGGCGAGAAGTGCGAAGGAAGAAACTATTAGAATAGAACATACGGTTGGATCTAGCTATTTCAACAGTAAAATGTTGATACCTAATTGCCAATTTAGTAGCATGCTTAAATTTATGCAATCAAGACACCAAGGAGGAAAGCGCATCAGGAAAACTGTCATGAAAATATTGGTAGAAAAGACTGAGGAAAAAATGGCGTTGACTGAAGTCGACATGCCAGGTCAGGATTGGGATTGATTACATTACAGATCCTTCTGTATATTTTGTCAAGAATCTCAATATATATATATATATATATATATATATATATATATATATATATATATATATATATATATATATATATATATATATATAAAGCTGCTGAGTGGTGCCAGTGATTGGAAGGTTTCAGTGGATCTAATGACATCCTTAAAATTTCCAATACACATCGCACAGACAGACAAGCGTCCCGACATTGTGTTGTGGTCCGACTCTAAAAAGACTGTCTTCATAAGAGAACTAACAGTCCCTTGGGAAGAGAACAGGGTCGAGGCGCATGAACTAAAGAAAAACCGGTAGGAGTCACTGCGTGCCGAATGTATGGAAAATGGTTGGACGTGTCACGTGATGCCTATCGAGATTGGGTGTCGTGGGTTTCTGGGACATTCGGTCATTTCCTTCCTTTTAAAAATAGGCATCACTGGCCGTTGGTTGAAAAGCGTTTCGCATCGCCTTCAAAAACTGTTCAACACGTGTCATGTTGGATTTGGTCGAAATGAAAAAAAGAAAATAAAATGCGCGCAACATCACGACCTAACATGCGCAAGTGAGATATTTGCGTGGTCGTCTATAACGACTTTTACGAGCGCGTCAATAACGGCACGTATTTTGTTTCCGTTGCGTTCAAGAAACTTTCATTGCAGATAGATTTTACTTAAAGGAACAATTAGTTAGCTTATCTTCATACCCTGCCTGGTGGCAAACGCTGCTGGTGGCGCCAGGGGTGGCGGTCCCACCATAGCCACCGAAACCGTGATATCACCCCTGGACGGCGGCTGATGAAGACAGGGTATCGCACACACGTTGTATATATATATATATATATATATATATATATATATATATATATATATATATATATATATATATGTCAGGATCGCCTGACCAGATATGGCCGCAAAATTCAATATTCGGATGAATAGTAAATATATAAATGTATTAGATGGATTCTGACAAGAAAAATTGTCTGACATGACACAGTGAACCATCTCTCTTAGCAGTAGACGAAGCAATTGATTCAATATACTCACTCCACTTCATGCCAGTGGAAAACATGAGACCAAGAAGGCGGAAAGAGTTGCTCTCCTGGAGTTTATGATTAACTATGCTGATCGCAGACAGAAATGGTTATCTGTGATGATTAAATGAAAGCATTTTTTTTTGGAGGCGTCAAAATTTGCAATCCATTCTTTGCCCCGGTTAACCACTAACCGAAGGTCTTTTTCAAGAGCAGTTGCCAGTTTTACCTTGTCGGAGCTGTTGGGCTTCCTACTAAGACAGGAGTGAATACTTTTGTCATCTGCATAAAAACCTAGTTCGCAATTATGCTTTGTTTAGCCAACAGACAAATACACAAGCATTTATGATATTTTTATACTATTGTTCACCCAGTACAAGGCCTAAGAGCCATTTAAGGTAGAGGGTTACTGGACGAGGTTGTTGTAATAGCATAGAGAAAGTAAGAATCTACTTTTCGATATCTCTAATCGATTAATGGTAGGTCAGTTCTTCCTATCGATCTTTTGAATAACCTTTCTGCTTTTAGAGTAGTAGTCTTCCTGAGCTAGCATTTGACTGTCAGACATTTGGAGAATATTGCTATCCGTCTTTCGACTACCAGTCCACCGAATTGCTGTGCATTTGCTTTCTGAAACCTTTCTGTTCTTTGGCTAGTAGTCTTTCTTCGCTAACGCACATCAACAAGGCACAGTTAGCATTTCACAGTTTCTCGCCAAAATAATCTTCCATCACTTAAAATTTTCATTCAAAGTGGACGCGAAAGTTCGCAATTATCATTTGGAACTTAGCGGCAAACAAGATGAATGTTGTCGCTATTTATAGCATTTGAGGCGGGGTACTGTCTCGGCAGAATTTAGAATGAATCTGATATGAAACAGAGAAAATATGTTGTATGGTAACGGATTTTTTTTTCCGTTTTTACTGAGGTACCGACTCACTGTCAAATGAAATATCGTATCCTTTAAGATCTTCCTCAGTGAATATTTTTTCGTGGCACGTATTTTGTTTCCGTTGCGTCTGACTACCAGTGTTCCTGCGCGAACAAAAGTTAGCAATGCTCTCTCACAAGCGTTTAATAGTGAGACCTATTTCACTTCGTTGTATCTCTAATCTGACCTTCAGACTAAAGTAACGTTAGTAAATAATTATACAGAGTGGACAGTAGGTGAAGTAAGTCAGTGTATCGGTTATATCATGGTGTTCATTATAACTATTTGCGGTACATTATTTTAAATTTTATAACTAAATTTATCTAAAAAAATTTCAGATAACTGTATTAGTAAATATAATTGTATATGTAACCTCAAACAAATTTTATCATTTACTGTCCACCTACTTTTGGACCACTCTGTATACAAACATTCGTGTGCCAAATAACCTGTTTGCTTAATTTTCAACCCCTTCGAAGGTGACATTGACCCTTCCCACACCGTTTTTGACTTTTCCTCCTTGTGATGGAGATATTTTTTATTGCAACGTTGGCAAAAATTCATGGAAATATTTTCGTTTTTTCTAAAGCATTTTTATTTTGACACGACTTTATTTTTATTTTATTTAAACATAGTTTGTAAGCCCGAGTTCAAAAACGATTACGTGGCCTTGTGGGTGATGAATTATCTTCTAACATGCAACCCCTTTCCCAGAGACGAAACGTTTCTAATCTCTCTACGCTATCATTATATCAAATTCCTTAGTTCCCCCAGCTCAGATCATCACAGCTCTAAGGGCCTGCCATGCAGCTGCCGCTCTGTAGAACAGAATCTCGGGAGATTGAGTGGTGCAGTACCACCCCTTAATTGCTGTTGTTCGCAGGCCTATGTTGACCCAGGGTGGCAGCACCTGTCAGGATCCCAGCTATGAGCAAATAGTGACCCCCCCCAAAAAAAATCAACAGTATATTTTTATAGTAAAATTACCTTCAATACATTTTATGATCTGCAAAATATATATCTAAAAAACATACCTTTACTCTGAAATATAAAATTATGTACATATCTGTAGCTGAAAGCATAAAATTGCGTACTAAAGATATTGATTTCGGCATTAAATAGCCCATAGAGATGTTGGTATGCCGCCAAGCCAAATCAACCAACTAACATGAAAGAACTCTTTTATGATATTAAACAATATAATATCCTACAATTTCTTAAAGAAATCAAACTGTATTCCAAAATATAGCTTCAACAAGACTACAACATACAACTCACACATCATTGCCACTAGTAATTATGTCCACACAAACATGTCTCTCCACGAAAGCTGAGTATCATCTACCATGTATTCAACTGTGAAAGCAGAATAACATATATTTTTATTATTTCAAAGCTCCCAAGAAAATTAAATTTCAGCATTAAATGACCCATAAGAAGTTGATATGCCGTTAAACAAACCAATCAATTAACCTCTAGAATCTCTTCAAGTTTAGGATCAACCGATATAATCCTACATATCCTCAAAGTAAGTGCCTCTTCTTTAATCCTTTATAACAACCTTGAGTGGCTCTTAAGCCTTGTGCTTTATTAACAAACCAATCATGTGAGCCGAAACGTTAGTAGGAAATTGATAAAAAAATATCCAAATGTTGAACAATTTTTGTCTTTATTTTCACCAGAAACAAACATTAGAACGGCTCATGATGAGACGAAATAGACATTCACTGTTTGTTATATCTAATAATAATAATAATAACAATATATATATATATATATATATATATATATATATATATATATATATTCATTCTCTACAAACATCGCGTGAAAGCACGTGTGATACCCTGCTCTCATATGCCGTCACCAGCAACTTTTGTCACCGGACAGGGTATTGTATTTGTACACGTATCAGTCTCCTGTGAGTTGTTTTTGCAACTGCAACTGAAATTTTCAACTTTGTGTTAAAATATTAAATATTAAAAATTGTATTGCGAGCATGGTTTTATTTAATCTTATTTATTTTGGATCATGACCAGATCCAACTCGATGCCTGTTGAGTTGTGGTCTGGAGACGATGTGAAGCACGTTTTAGGTTCCGACTATTGATGCCCCCTTTCAAACGGAGGGAAACGATTGACTGTTCAATGAATCCACGACACCCGGCTTCAATAGATAGCACTTGACATGTTCACTCCTTTTTCACGCAGCCGGATCGCAGAAATTCGTAGCGGTTTTTCGTTCGTTCGTGCGTCTCCGCCTCCATTAATTCTACTAGGAGGATACACTTCTTTGAATCAAAACACACTATAATGTCAGGGCGTGCGTCTGTCTGAATGATGTGTACCGAAAATTGCAGAGGTGTTCTAAGATCAACTAACACCCTCCAATCACAGGATCCACTCAGTAGTCTCATGTTGGGAGTTATTTGGGTCTTTCACATAGGGCGTTCACCTTCCTTTTGAAAACGGATCTTAGGTTCTCTGGCTGACACAGGCTGTTTGTTGGTCTCTTCACTGTGTACTGACTAAGTCCATGACCACTTCCAGTACTTTGTTATGATGCCACGTGATTGTGGGCATGCAAAGAGCACGTGAGGTAAAGTGCCTCGATCACTTTGACATAATGCGCCTACATCAGTGTCAGTGTACCCCCTCAGTTTGAGGTTTGGTCGCATTTGGTAGGAGATTATGAGTAGATCACAGGAGGAATTATATTGCGATTGGCTCCGTTGCAATCAGAATACGCCATGACAGCTTTATCGGATCAATATCACTCCATGTAGTCCAATCACATTGTTTGGACTGAGATACAGCAGTAGCTGTTCGTTGCTCTTCCTCGAAATTCCCGATTTCATCTATCACCATGTCTTTTTTACCCTTTGGATCTTGTTTGGATAAAAACTCGTTCCTAACCAGGTCCGCTCGATTGGTTTCGGTCATCCCCATAATCTCCTTCGCAGGCTGGATTAAGCTTCTTGGGTTGCTTCTATTGACCCCCATTCGGTGCCGCTTTTGGTATCTGGCGGTAACCTGCGGACGAACTCATCGGCCGAATCTATCAACATCATGTGAAGGCGTATCTTCCCGTCCCTGAACTCCTCAACAATGAGGAGATGGGAATTTTCAGGTTTCCTGCATTGGTATACAGTCCCACTGTTCAGAAGCGGTGGGTGGCGTCTCCCAGCCGCTTGCGCAAGTACTTGTTGATACACTGCCAACCCAATGCGTCTTCGTATGTCAGTGTTGTACTTTCGTCCTCTGTTATAAAATTTTCCAGGTATTCAAATTTGTGTACTTGCTTGATTTTAGTATCCCCACGTTTACTAGTGTGCGATTATCTACAAAGCAGGTTTATCAAACATTGCCAGTAAATTCCATCCTAATCACTACCATGGTCTTGCGCCAGACTTACTGAGGCTTAATCAGGAGTTCCGTTGAAAATAGTAATGGAATCTGTTTTGTTTTTATTTTCAGTTGTAATAATAATCATTTTGACGCCTGGGTGAAATCATGCGTGGAAGAGAATGAAATTAGTAAAGTTATGCAATATTGCAAAACTGACGTATGAGAAAAACGAAAATAAAAACGGCGATTTATATACGTAGAAAAGTTAGAAAACAAGACAAAACTCTATATAGATACATATGTGTGCGTATAGTTTTATCTTTTTTGCTTTCTAACAGTGTTTGAAAGCAATTAGATACAAGTTTAGTTCGCAACGGATATAATAAAAGGCACAAGGGCTGGCGGCTTGTTTCAGAGCACACCCATCTGCTGGGGTGGCTAGCTAACCCCTGCTACAGACGCTTTCTCAGGCACATTTATGTTTGTTCAACACCCACAGAACCAACTTGTGGTTTCTACTGTAGCTATGCTGAGCAGGCATTACAGTTTTTGGGAGAGCAAAAATTAACAACAGCATATATTGCCCTCGGGATTAATCTGGTTTTTCCTTCGTTTGTCTTTGAATTTAAATATCAGTGCGAATCAGTCAGCAACTTGAAACCGGGATTGGACAACACATTCCTGCGAATATAAGACAGGGTACTTCTAATCGTAGTATGCGTGATATCCAGTCTGTGCATGACTCAGTTATCGACCAACACTTGCTGGATAATGCAGACTGTGCAGCAGAATACAGGAACGATTCGTTCGCTATATCTGCAGAGCTCGATCCGCACAAAATATAGGTTTATTAGAAGAGGTTTACATTAAGTTACATCAACCATCTCTGTGAGGACAGAAAAATCATTTTGTTCGCTGTCGCTGTCTTTTAGGAGAGAAAAAAAATATTATATTTACACTCACCTGGAATCATTTATATTAGCCTATTGTATATCTTTCCCTTATTTTTCCTTCCTCCCTTGTTTTTATTAATAAGTTTGTATTTTAGCCGTGGTTCCTTTTTTCCACTCATATTTTATCACAGTGTGATTTGTTGTGTTTTCTTTGTCAATTAATATTTAGCATCGTATTCTGCTGATGCTGCGTTGGTCGAAAGAGATCCCTTAAGAAAGAAGAGTGTTGGTCGAAAGGGATCCCTTAAGAAAGAAGAGTGTTGGTCGAAAGGGATCCCTTAAGAAAGAAGAGTGTTGGTTGAAAGGGATCTCTTAAAAAAGAAAAATGCTTTCCTACATTTTTAAATATATATATATATATATATATATATATATATATATATATATATATATAAATATATATATTAATGTGTGTGTGTGTTTGTGTGTGTGTGTTCAAACATATTGTTAAATATAGCAGAAAACGAATATCTATTATGTTTGATTATCAGCCGTTCTAAAATCCGTATATTTGCGTTAATTTCGGGAGAAAATAAAGACAAAAATTGTCCAACATATGGATATTTTTTTATTAGGCTGTTCCTTGATCTAAGCTTTTGACACACACACACACACACACACACTATATACGTTCGATCACAATAGAAGCCTATTTGTGTCTGGTTAGAATTCAGAGTTGTTTTCTCTTAGACTGGTTTCTATCCTAGGCTACAGGACTCAGTCTGTCTTGCTATATTACCTATATTTAGGGGAGAGAGATGAAAAGTGTATGAGCACGTAAGTGTATGTAATGAACTCGACTGGAATTCGAACTCTTCGATTCCCTAATCGGAACTCTTAACAATTACACCACCATACCTCTTTTATCTTAACCCTTTTTCTACCCCTATGTAGGCTGTTTGTCTCAAGGTTATTAGCCTGTATTTCAGCAATAATCGTTAATACATCAGCAATAGACCTAGAGAAGCAAAAGCCATATTGCGTATTGCTTATCTAAAAGAAGACCCTGAGTGATGAGATGCTTAATCAATTCAGAGTTAATTAGAACCTCTATTACTTTGCCAAAAAGTGGCAGAAGGCTAATATGCCGATAGTTAGAAGTATCACAAGCTCTGCCATGCTGACATGTTATATATATACATGTTATATATATACATGTTACTGGGGAATCCAAAAATTTCCACCGAAATTTATAAATTTGCACGCCCAAATGAATACGACTTGATTTCGATCCCGGGTAAATGCTGGGAAAAGTACAAGTAAGTATAAATATAGAATTGTCTTATCATTGGATTTAATTAACCTTTGCAGTATGTCGGTCCTAAGAAAAGTAGCTGTCCTAGCAGGATTTATTATCAGTGGACACAATCTTAACAACATGAGACATGGAAATGACACCGTATTGATGACAGACACAGAAAGGAAAACGCTTATACAAGACATTAAAACGAAGCGGGAAGAAAGCACTAATCATTAATTGTGAGAAGACAGGATGATCGTTAGGGGCCGCTCATGATACGAGCTACGAACGGGAGAAGTCAGTATAAAGCAAGTACAAGAATTTAAATATCTGGAAAAGGCTATAATAGACGACGGAAAAGGTGACACCGAAATCCGAAGACACATTGTAATAACAAAAGATACCCAACCTATCTACACTGATAGATCAAAATACGGTATCAAAATGGGATACGCGGCTAGAAACAACAAAAAAAGGAATGAAGCGACTTTGTGTTCAGCGCAGAAGTGGTGGCCACAGATTCGGCTCTTGACATCAGAACTGCAAGGAAACTGTTGTGGATTCCGAGTTGAAATCCGGTACCAATAAATAACAAACGCCAGGAATGAATATATAAAAATAATGTATTAACGTAATAATACAAACTGGTAAAGCAGGTTAGTAGTTCCAGGAATTTAGGAATGTTAGTAAATATATACATATATATATATATATATATATATATATATATATATATATATATATATATATATATATATATATATATATATACAGTCTTTGGTATTGAATTATATATATATATATATATATATATATATACAGTTTTTGGTATTGAATTATCACTGTATGACTTCTTACTGAGTCTACGTGCTCACTCACTGTGACTCCTACAACGCTGTTACCTCACCCTCACCCTTCCGGTTACCTACGACCTTTCACTCTGTCACTCTGGACTCGACTCGATTCCTCGGTCTTGTTCTCTCGGGTCTTCACGTAGGCGTAGTAAATGTATATACTGGGTGAGTCCATTTGTGTAAAAAGGAGAGAACCCCTCAACACAAACCCCAAAAATTTATCATATATTCAGATTCTATGTCAGTACTCATAGCACTTAAAAACAACAAAAATGATGAGCCCACTAATTATAAAACTTTTGAACAGAATAGAATATTTGTTAACGTATAATGATATCATCTTTTGCAGGATACCTAATCATATCGGCATGAAGGGCAACGATAGGGTCCATTTGCCAGTGAAAAAAACATCAACCATCAAATACCAAGATTCTTCTTCACAGAATTCAGATCAACCATTAAGACATTTATCAAAAAAGAATGCCAGAAACTATGGTCTGGTTACCCAAACAACAAATTATACAACATCAAAACCTACTATAGAAGAATTGCATCAAAGGCTGAAAACAAGGAAAGATGAAATAATAATTTCCAGACTTCATATCGAACAATTTATGATAACATATTCTTATATTGTAAAACAAGAACACCTCCAATCCGTACGGCATGTTAAGAACTACACACTATAAAACACATATTAATAAATTGTAGCGACTTCAGTCAAATCCGTTTAAAATTCTACCAAACCAACATGAAAGAACTCTTTTATGGCATTCATCCATATAATATCCTACAATTTCAAATTATATTCCAAAATGTAACTTCAACAAAACTACAACATAAAACATATCACCACCTCTAATAATTATGTCCACACAAACATGTCTCAGAAAAGCTGAGTATCATTTACGATGTATTCAATTGTGAAAGCAGAATAATATATATTATATTCTTATTAGTTCAAAGCTTTCGACATCAAATGACCCATAAGGAGTTGATATGCCGTTAAACAAACAAATCAAATAAAATGAAGCAAAAGTTACCTGACAAAAACTAAGCAAAGTATTAAGAAAAAGGAAATTTCAAATGATCAGACGCTATCGCGACGTGTAGAGAGTCATGTCTCTTCTTTTTCTATGTGCCGTGTTCCTTCAGGACGTTGGCGATAATGGCTCTTCACAACTTCCTACTCTTTGTAGTTCTTAATAGATTTTGTCCTTTTATTATCTCTCCTAAATCCTGTCCTGCCATGCATTCGCCCAAGCTTGCCAGGTAGATCGTGCGTTGTTTTTCTTTGTTACTCTTGCCTTCAATCTGTCCTGTGGGTATCAGATTTTCCAAACACTCTTTCTGCATTATAAATATAATAATTTCATATATATAAATTTCAATTGTCTCTTCTTGGTTTTAAGCATAAGTGTTCATTTTGTTTCCATCTTCTCTAAAACTTTGTCGTTGCTCACATGTCCAGTTCATAGTATTCTCAGCATCCTTCTGTAGAACCACATTTCTGTTGCTTCAAGTCATTTCTCCATTTGTGAGGAGATTTTCCGGTATTCATTGCCATATAAGAGAATTGATATTTCGTAATAGTGCAGTACATATTTTTCTTTTTGTTTCTAAAGATATTTTTCTGTTTCTTAATACTTTGCTTAGTTTTTGGCAAGCATCTTTCGCTATAGAAATTCGCCTTCGGATATTAGTGTCGTACATTCCGCCCTCTCTTAAAACACTTCTCAAATATTTAAATTTTTTATTTGTTTGATTTTGGTAGCCCCAGTTTTTAATTTGCACGTTGGACTGTCCCTTTTTTTGCGAATAACCATGCATTCTCTCTTCTTACAACTGATGTTTAGTCCTTTTTTCTCGCTTCATCTTCTGCAGCAATTCTTGTTTTCTTTTCTGTGTCTACTATCAACACTGTATCATATGTATCCCTTACGTTGTTAAGATTGTGTCCACCAATAATGAATTCTGGTTAGACTTCTAATTCTCTCAGTGTCGCCTCGAAATATAGTTTGAATCAGTCAGACGAGAAGACACGTCTTCTCTCATTTGTATATTTGCAGAACTCTTTTTCTGTCCTTACAGTGAAGTAATGGATAGCGGCTCGGACTGAGGAATCGGAGAGACGAGTTCGAATTCCATTCAAATTCATTACATTCACTTACGTGCTAATACCCTTGGAAAAGGTATTAATCCTCTTCTCCCCACCCCCAGTTATGGGTAAATAGTAGGACAGACAGGGTTCTATAGCCTTGGATAGCAACTGGTCTACTGCAGAAAGAAATGGCAACCTACAGCGAGAAATAAATCTGCCTCGTTAGTCATGTATAGAAAGATACATGATCGCCTAAGCGTGTATCACACATGGCACATAACTGACTGATGTAGGTGGTTTGCTGCTAATATAGGTTCTGGATTATTCTATCATTATCCCCACGTATGATAAGCTTACCCTGCAGTTGCAACGGTTCTTTGTGATGAACTTTGTTAAACGATTTTGCATGAGTATGACTCGCATAAAATATTCCTTTCATATATACACAACAATTCTCTTTATTTTTATACATAAATAACAGCGGAACCTGTTTTGTTATATGAGTAATGTATTCAGTTGCTTTATTTACTGCTTATGTTACATATTACACATAGAAAATACAAGGCGTGTAATGCAAAGGGGCTTGCCACAAGACGAATATCTTTTTGCTGATCACTGCAACTTAATGCGTGGCGACATTTTTACTTGGTACTGCAGACGTCGATTTGACACAGACTTCTCGTATCTAACCACAATGATTGACGACAGACAGGATGGTCATATTACTCTTGTATCAGATTTTGTTTTTTGAAACCCCACGATAAAGGTTTTGTATGCTTAACATTATAGATTTTAGGAACGCCAGATTTTCTGTTAAGCGAAATTATTTTCGGGTGCAGCTCGATGTTAACTGACTGGATTCATTTTTCTCAGAATTTATTTTCTTTGTATAATATATGTAATTAAAATAGAATTAATTTTCACTGTATAATATATGTAATTAAAATAGAATTTATTTTCTTTGTATAATATATGTAATTAAAATAGAATTTATTTTCTTTGTATAATATATGTAATTAAAATAGAATTTATTTTCTTTGTATAATATATGTAATTAAAATAGAATTTATTTTCTTTGTATATGTAATTAAAATAGAATTTATTTTCTTTGTATAATATATGTAATTAAAATAGAATTTATGTTCTTTGTATAATATATGTAATTAAATAGAATTTATTTTCTTTGTATAATATGTGTAATTAAAATAGAATTAATTTTCACTGTATAATATATGTAATTAAAATAGAATTTATTTTCTTTGTATAATATATGTAATTAAAATAGAATTTATTTTCTTTGTATATGTAATTAAAATAGAATTTATTTTCTTTGTATAATATATGTAATTAAAATAGAATTTATTTTCTTTGTATAATATATGTAATTAAATAGAATTTATTTTCTTTGTATAATATGTGTAATTAAAATAGAATTAATTTCCACTGTATAATATATGTAATTAAAATAGAATGTATTTTCTTTGTATAATATATGTAATTAAAATAGAATTTATTTTCTTTGTATAATATATGTAATTAAAATAGAATTTATTTTCTTTGTATAATGTATGTAATTAAAATCGAATTTATTTTAATTGCATGATATATGTAATTAAAATAGAATTTATTTTCACTGTATAATGTATTTAATTAATAAAGAAATCTTGGGTTAACTGAATTGAGGTGGAAGGAGAGTTTTCTGAAAAATAAATATCTTTGTTTAAAATAAATCATATTATAATCAATAGGTTATGAATTTAATGATTTATGTGCATAAATGTATTCGTATATGTCCAAGTATAACACACACACGCGCACAAAAGAGATCCTGTCTCAAAAAAAAAAAAAAGCACCGAAAAACAGTTGACCAGAGTATTTTTGAAGATCATTTTTTTTTAAGGCAAGCAGTTTTTCTAATTATAATACTTAATATCATAAAGATAACATTAAGAACAACATTAAGAAAATTATATTCTCACTCAATCTACTCTGGGTTTTGTGAAAATTATTTCAAAACTCGCCTTAATATCTAATTTCCGATTAAATATATATATAAATATCTAAGACATATTATATAATTTTAATTTTTAGGTTACAATTTTAAAGAAATTTAGTTAAGTTATTTTAATGAAAATAAATTCGATTACAGAAATCCCTCGATTAGTGCGACTAATGTGTACATTAAAAGATACGCATTAATGGAAAACACATTAATCGAATATAATAACTTACAGGAAGTGATGCAATCTTTACCTCAAATTTTAATCTCATTCACAATTAATTTTTAAGTTGCGTACTTTTTAATTAAAATATAGGTACATGTAACAAGATACAATAAATATGCTATGAATTAATGTTTATTAATCTGATGTTTTTGAAAAAAAACTTATTTTGGGCCGTTTGCCGCATGGTATTCTTATATTCTTCATATAATTAGGTTAGAAATTATATTTTTATCGATTTTATTCCAAATATTTGTTTCTTCTTTTAATTAATGGATATTTTTAAAGACTTTTTCTTCCCATTTTTCTTTTCATTAGATTCCATGGATTTTTAATTGAGTTTTAATCAGGCTACTGTGGCGAGCAGTCTAATAGTTTTAATTTAATTTTTGTTATGTATATCTTCTATTTTGGGAAATTTTCCAAACATAATCATTAGTATTTTAACCTGAAATTATTATTTATAATCATAGTAAATGCATACATCTTTTATACTTCGATATCTTTTTTTTAATAAATGTTAATTTCTGCGTTTAATTAAATCGTCCATTTCTTTTTAAGACCTTAAATATTAATTTGAAAAGAAATCAAAATATTCAGAAAGATTTAATACAGACAAATATTCAAATATATATTTTTATTATCGGCTTATGTTATAAAATTTATTTATTTATTATCGTCCATTTATTACACTAATAATTACTTAGATAACGTAATACTTGACAACCAAAATAGTTACCCATTTTCCATTTATAAATTTTAGAAAATTTTTAATTAATTGGTAACTATAAAAAAAAAAAAAAACAATTTTCCATTCAGTTAGTTATAGTGCCATGCGTGATACACGATTAGTAGATTACGTATCTTTCGACACAAGATTGACGAGGATATTTCTTTTTGCGAGGGAACGGGAAGAGGACGATTCATACCTTCATTTCTCAGCACGTAAGTGAATACAATGGATTCGACTGGAATTCGAACTCGGCTCTCCGATTCCTCAGTCCGAGACGCTATCCATTACGCCACCGGACTGGGGGAAAGCTAGTGGATGCACCAAGCGAATTTTGATAAAAAAGAAAAAATTCAGTGCACTAATTGACAGCGCATTAATCGAATGCGCATTAATCGAGTGATTCCTGTATATAATCAAGTCCCTTGAAGAATGGATTTAGTTTCCACAAAACTCAGAAAAGAGATAAAATAAAGGAACGTTTGAATAGATCTATTGCGCGTGCGCACATACATACACTAGATACATACATACATATGTGTGTTTGTGTGTGTGTGTGTATGTATGTATATACATACATACATATATACATACATACATACATACATATATATATATATATATATATATATATATATATATATATATATATATATATATATATATATATATATATATATTATATGGTACAGTATAATTAGTATTACAAAGAAGTAGTCATACAAAGAATAAATCAGTAAAGTTAATATAATTAATGGCGAATTCACTTCCCTAACAGGTTTAATAAACAATAACCTACTAACCATTCGTTGAATGACGCGATCCGTTGTTTTTAAAAATTGTAAAATGGATTATATGTTCCGTATATTCCGTAGATATGCTAGTACTTTCGATAATTCTTCTTATCATCATCAGGCATAGATATTATTTTTCCTTTTCAGGAAAGTCAGGTAACAATAAATGTGATACACGCCGAAAGATTTTTTTTAAAGTGGGTTATTATTAACAGTTACAACATTTTGGAATTGCTATATTATTATATTAAAAAAAAAACATTCTCGTTTGCTTCAAACAAAATAAAACACCTTCTCTGTTACCAGTAAATGACAAGAAATTTTTAAAATTTCAAATTGAGTTACTGCCCCGATTCAACAGATGAACATGATGAAACATCAAAACATTGTGTACCCAAAATATTAATTCAGCAACCCTGTAACTGAAGATATAAAAATAACTGCCATCTAGGACGAAAGTGAACCTGTCATGACCTTAGTTGGTGATTCTGATTGGCCATGGAAACAATGAGCATAAAAACTATGCATTTGTAGGAAATGGAAGATCATGGAAGAGAAACTCCGGAGATGAAAACAAATTAAGGAAGGCGTATGGTCACAAGGCGGGATCTAAAAACTGAGGTCTATACCAGAAAGAAAACTTATGCATTGTAAAATTCACCAAATAAGGTAGGATATTAAATAAAAGGTCTGAGTTGTTTTCTAAATATAGGTACGGGAATAAGTGCTTGATATTCTACCCAACACAAGAGAAGTGTTTATGGATTTTTATGGACCCGTCCAAACTCAGTCTATTCATATCTATCTATCTATCTATCTATCTATCTATCTATCTATCTATCTCAATCTCTTCATGATCTATCTATCTATCTATCTCAATCTCTTCATGATCTATCTATCTATCTATCTATCTATCTATCTATCTATCTATCTATCTATCTATCTATCTATCTATCTATCTATCTAATTCTATTCTGATCTATCTATCTCAGTCTGTATCTACCTTTATATGTCTATCGATTATTTGTGTGTGCATCTACATATGTGAGTGTGTGTTTGTGTGTGTGTGCGTGTGTAGCAGCAGTGTTAGTTCTAGGATGTCTGACTTTGAGCCTTGTCTCAAAAGCCTTAATCCTTTCCAGATTGGATTTATTTTACCGGTTTGGAGGCTACTTCAAAATGGTGGAACACCATTTTTCCCACCTTCTGAATTTCCTCACCGTTCGGTTGTGTGACATTTTAAGCGCTGTTTCGTAAATAAATGATGAAACCATGCACACCTGTGCCTACGCGTAAATAAACACAATCAGGTGGAGAGGCACAAGAAAAACAGGTAGAAAATAAAGGACGAATGTTGGGCTGTTAGTAGATTTCATATTTCTCTTTCCTCTGACTTGAATCTGAGAAGGCAGTTTCATATTTCTGGGTGTCATTCTGATTTTGTTCATTCAGCTCAGACCTACAAATGCATGCAGATATGCACACAACGTAGTCACTAATCACGAATACCGAAGGATAAATAGGACAGAAAGACTAAGATGAGAAGAGAGATAAAACAACCAGACACAGGAAAATATATTTTAAGGAAAAGGAAGAAGAAAGATGAAGAACAGAAGATAGATAGATAGATAGATAGATAGATAGATAGATAGATAGATAGATAGATAGATAATGATCAAGCCGGGATAGATAGATAGATAGATAGATAGATAGATAGATAGATAGATAGATAGATAGATAGATAGATAGATATGGGAAAACTGAGATAGATAGATAGATAGATAGATAGATAGATAGATAGATAGATAGATAGATAGATATGGGAAAACTGAGATAGATAGATAGATAGATAGATAGATAGATAGATAGATATGAAGAGACTGGTATAGATAGATAGATGCCTATGAACAGGCGGAGAAAGATAGGTAGATGTGAAGAGTGATAGACAGATATGAATAGACATATATTTAGGGAAATATGACAAATTTTGTCATATTTTCCGGTTTGTTATACTTTTCTAAATACTGTTTGTTGATATATAAAATTATACAAAATTATACATCGTTATATCATATATATATATATATATATATATATATATATATATATATATATATATATATATATGTGTGTGTGTGTGTGTGTGTGAGTGTGTGTGTGTGTGTGTATGCATGTATGTATGCATGTATTGTGATAAAGAGATATGAAGAGAGTGAAATAGATAGAAATAGGTAGATAGATGTGAACAGACTAAGATATGAAGTGACTGAAATAGGTAGATAGATAGGTAGATAGATATGAACAGGCTGATATAAAAAGATACATACATACATACATACATATATAAATAGATAGATATGAACGGAGATAGGTAGATAGATATGAACTGACTGAGATAGATAGTTATAAACTGAAATATATAGCTTGATATGAATAAAGATAGATAGATATAAATAGACTGAAATATTAGGTTGGTGCAAAAATAATGACGTAATAATGTCGTTTTTTGACGTATTTTTTAACGACATTATTACGTCATTATTTTTGCACCAACCTAATAGCAAGCTAGATATTGAATATATATAGTGAGACAGATAGATGCGAACAACGAGATAGATAGATAGATAGATAGATAGATAGATAGATATGTATGTACGTACATATATAAATAGATAGATATGATAGATAGGTAGAGAGATATGAACTGACTGAGATAGATAGATATAAACTGAAATATATAGCTTGATATGAATAGAGATAGATATAAATAGACTGAAATAGCTAGCTAGATATGAATAGATATATATAGAGAGATAGATGAGAACAATGAGATAGATAGATAGATAGATAGATAGATAGATAGATATGAACAGGTTTATATCAAGTGTAGGTAGGTATTGAGGTAGTTAGAAAGAAAGAAAGAAAGAAAGAAAGAAAGAAAGAAAGAAAGAAAGAAAGAAAGAAAGAAAGAAAAAACCAATGTTGATATTCTCGACCTATTTTCCGTTCTGGAAATATTCCGTAAGCATCAGTTATCAAGTTCAGCCAAAGTTGTTGGGTTGATAGAAACCCCTCCTCACCAAAGTTCATCTGTTTGCCTTGTCCAACCTTTTCTATTGTTGCAGATGATCGCATCATTCCCACTTCCTTTGCGTTTTTCCTCATACCGCTCTTTAACTTCAAGTTATTTATTTGCCATCAAATTCTTGCCAATTTTCTCCAGGCATTTTGCCTTCTCATTAGTCAGACAATTTCAAGCTGCTTCTCATTAGACTTTTTAATTATGCAATGTTCATGCCCCCAAATAAAACCAAACTTGAGTCATCCGACAGAACTTCCATCCATTATAATTTCTGTGGCTAGGTAATTGGGGATTTACATATGAATCTGTGTTAATCCAATTAAATCTGAAACATTCCATTCTTGTGTGATTTTACTTGTTTATATAATTTTATGTTTTGCAAATTTTAATTGGACATCCTCGTAAGGCTGTAGAGGAATACTGCCAAAATATTGAATAATCCTTTAAGAAGAGTTCTACTGTCGATCATCGCCTCCTCTCACGTAAGGTCGCGTATTAATATATATCAGCGTACATGGACCCGCTTTCGACTCGGGTGAACCTTCATCAAGTATGTGTAGATAGTGAATTTATGACAGCTATAAACGATAAGTATTTAAGTAAAATAAAGTGCAGTACATCATAAGGAGCACATTTACAATGTCGGTATGTTTGAAATTGGCAGATGCGCTTTTGATTTATTCGATATAACTTAAAATTTAAAAAGCTTTCTCTGAGGCAGAATGCGTGCTTCATACGACTGGGGGCTTTCAGTCATTGTGCGTTTTCATTGGCCGATGTATTAACACGGATAGCACAAGCTTGTTGCGAGACGAGTGAGTTTATCGAGTCAGCATCTCTAGAATGGTTGCCAACAATTTGCTTGTCCGGCAATTTAACCCATAGATGGGGAAAGAAAAAGTGGACTCAAACATTTTTAAGGCTAGATAACCCGAATGCCTTTTCCGCAATGTTCAGGGCTGTGGTGTCTATTTGTTTTAATCCAATCGTTCCAAACAATTCGTAAAAGAAACGTCTTGTTGACCAGCTTGCTTCCAGATGATTTCATGCAAACTCGGAGATCCCCAAGGCTCCATCTTGGGACATACGCTGTTTCTGTTCATCAATGATCTCCCCGGTGTTATCAGTTCAATTTAATCCTGTCTTGGTAGCAAATCCGACAGATCTGACAAAGTAAATCTGGTAACTGCTCTTGAAAAGGGCCTCCAATAAGTGGTTAACTGGTGCAAGAAATGGCTTGTAAATTTGAATGCCCCCAAAAGAAAACTGATTTCATTTAATCACCACAGGGACCCTTTTTCTGCCTGCATTGAGCGACTATATCGAATCAATAGCCTGTTCTACCGCAAGGAAAGTTGGTTCACTCTATCGTGTTAGAAAACTTTTCTCGTCAGAACCCATCTTGCACATTTACAAATCTGCCATTCGTCCGTGTATTGAATACTATTGCCATATTTGGTCTGGTGCTCCTGCTGTATATTTTTTGAGTCTTGATAAAATCCAAAGAATGATCTGTAATGTAATCGTTCCTGAACCGGCATCTTGAATTCAGTTACTTTTTCACTGGCGTGGCATGTCTTCCCTGTCTTTTCTACAAATATTTTCATGGCAACTGCTCTGATGAGCTTTTATTCCTTGGTGCTCCGACTACCTGAATTTAAATGCGCTACTAGATTGACACTAGGTCCCACCCTTTTACTGTTAAAATAGCTAAATGCAACAGTTACTTCTACTCCAACAGTTTCTTTTCTCGCACTTCCGTTTCCTTGCTTCCCTGGTAACTAAAATCTTCAAAAATTTAAATGCCACATCCTTCACAATTTTCTATCTTCATGAACTCCGTTCATCATTTGTCTTTTCCCTTAAATCTCCCTATTCTATTTCACTTTCCCCCCTTGTACCCCCCCTTCCCGACGTTCTAGTAACATTATCGCCTTGTTTAGGTTGAATTCATTAAAATAAAAGTACGTAACTTGACTGGAATTCGAAATCGACTCTCCATTTTCTCATTCTAATTAAAAAAAAAAAAAAAAAAATATACCGACGCATTAGAACTTATGATTTTCCTCACTTTATTTTATATAATGTAGTCATTGTTTTTTAGCGGTCATAAATTCGCGACATATACATCGCTGATGCGTGTGTCGAAAAGCTCGGATACGACATTTATATTGATTTTGGACATTTCTTACATCTACAGCAGCCAGTTATTTTTTAAATATCATTCCTAATTTAGAAAAAAGAAGTTGGTCAAATTTAATAGATATACACTGTATCTACTTTTCACAGACACACACACACTCACACTCACACTCACGCAAATTTTGACTCATCAGAGAGTATGAGTTCAGAAGCAATTTTACCTTATAAATTTGTTTCTTAATGTGGTCCAGGTGGACCACCGGTGGTCTACATAGCATTTCTAGTGGTCCACAGAGAATTCGTAGCCATAAAAAAATTGTAGCCATTTCACAAAAATGTATCTAAATTATTTATATTTTAAAGAAATAAAAAAATATATTTTGTTTAATTACACCCATGTCCGCTTTATTTGAAAATTTCGAAATTACGTACGTATTATGCAGTGCAATATTTAGTTTATTTTTTGCCATATATATTTATTACAGACATTTTTATGTTTAACGTTCTTTTTATAGATACAAGTATTTAAGTAAATGCTCTGTTTATAATAAACAGTATTAAATAACATTTACCGGCCTGAATGTCCGAGAAATTTTTCATAGAAAAGATTCGTTCTTTGACGGGATTCGAACCTGCATCCTATACGGAACCGTCATTTACGCTGACGTGCCTTACCGTTAGGCTACAAAGAAGCGTTCGGTAGGAAATGTCGAATTTACTGCTTATGAACGCTTCTTTGTAGCCTAACGGTAAGGCACGTCAGTGTAAATGACGATTCCGTATAGGATGCAGGTTCGAATCCTGTCAAAGAACGAATCTTTTCTATGAAAAATTTCTCGGACATTCAGGCCGGTAAATGTTATTTAATACTGTTTATTATAAACAGAGCATTTACTTAAATACTTGTATCTATAAAAAGAACGTTAAACATAAAAATGTCTTTAATAAATAAATTGTCGGACTTTGTCCATTTCGTAATATATATATATATATATATATATCTTATGTCATATACTATATATACCATAAATTTTTATTCATATAACTTTATTTCTATGTTAATAGATCACTACAGAAAATTGTTTGATAATTGTTGTCGCCTTGTCAGGGTCAGAAATAAAGTCACAAGAGAGGGACTCCGTTAAACAAATATATTAACAGAAACAGTAATACAAACATATACAAACGAGAGTGTTACGGTCCGACTATCAGAGCTGACCGCTGGAAACTACCCTCCTCTAAAAGGCAGTACCTGCTCGTATTTGTAGCTGGGGGAGTTCATGCATGCATGGGTAAATTACCATAAGAATAATAAATTTGATATTTCTAATTTATAGAAATATAGTATTTATTATTTTTTATTATTTTTTCAGAACATTTGTAAGAATGTCTGAACCAACTTCTAATATCAATTGATTTTGATATCCTGTGTTTATCCTTGTTCATTAAAACAAATTTAAAAGTGTAAATAGACTACTTTGTCTTTTCATTGAGTATTTTAGTATGAAAATTGAACAGCCCAACTAGGAGTGGTCCATTTTAACTTTTTGAAGAAAAAAACGGTCCATGGGCCGAAAAAAGTTGAGAAGAACTGTTATAAACCAACCCAGTCTTGTAAATCTTAGAGGATCTTAAGATGGTCAAACCATTCACATTTTCATGCTTTTTTTTATCTAACAGATTTTTCTGGTTGAGAAAGATTATGACTTTTCTTTTTA
Organism: Acanthosepion lycidas; assembly: GCA_963932145.1. Lineage (NCBI taxonomy): Eukaryota > Metazoa > Mollusca > Cephalopoda > Sepiida > Sepiidae > Acanthosepion > Acanthosepion lycidas. The sequence continues at coordinate 40,681,023 of OZ010596.1, read as the reverse complement.
GCATAATCTGCAGTAAACCCCATCAGAATTAAGGCGAGCTGTTTCTTTTCAAAGCTTTTCTTAAAAAAATTCTTTACAATATTAGTGCTCACGTTTCTTCTTACTGCAGAATTTTCGGGGTGCTATGACTTTCAACGATCACTTCCGAGGAACGTGCCTGAACTCATCATTCTTGTTTAACATTTCCTCGACTATTCTTATATATATATTCTGTTTATACGTTATTTTTATAGAGTTAAATATTTAAGTATATGTTCTGTTTATAATAAATAGTATTAACTATATTTACCGACCTGAATGTTCGAGTAATTTGATAGAAAATATGTGTCCTCCGACAAATATCTGTATCTAAAAAAAATAACGTATAAACAGAAAATATATATAATAATATATATATAATAATAGATATATAATATTATATATATAATTGTAGGACTTCGTCCATTTCATAACATATGTTGTCATTTGTTTATGTTAAAGTTACGCTTCGAGCAGATATGAGCGTTCGACAGAAATCATAGGAAATTTGTAATTTAAAAACAGTATTTTGATCTTGCTAACCATACGCTTCATCTGTAGCTAAATCTCAGGCTATATAACGGTTGCGTGTAGGATACAGATTCAATTCCTGTCGGAGGATTTATGGGTGAAATTACTCAATATCAGAGATAGAGCGTATGTAAATATCAAATTAGACACTAAGGTCACAACACTAAACAGCGACAGTCCGTTTTCTGCTTCAACGCAATCTTCAGGCCATGTGTTTTGGTTCAACTATTTTTATATTCTGGTCAGTGGCGCATTATGGATAGTCAAGTCTGTCGCATTAACCTGTTTCAAATTGTTTTAATGCTTACTGAGCAGAAGTAGTTGTGCATTCGAATGCAGTTACTTGTAACTATTTTATAATTTTGTTGGTTAACTTTATTTGTTTACGTTGTAAAAACTTATTTCATGGCTGCAATTTGAGGTGAGTTCGGATCGTTTGTTTAGTAAGTTGATCTGGGACGGAAATTATAGCTATTTTCTCCAGACAGTGTTTATAGTTTGAGAATATATTGTTGTCGGTTGATAATGTTTTTCTTATTTCCCTTGATATTTTTCGTGTAATTTTGTTATATATATATATATATATATATATATATATATATATATATATATATATATATATATATATATACTCCTGAAATGTGCCTGAAAAATTTATTTCAGTTGAGCTCTCTGGGGAGGAAGTGTGGGTTTGTAAACAGTGACTATTTCGGCTAATAATGCAAGACTCTTCCGTAAATCGAATCGAGTTCTCTCAGTCACTGTGTGTTTATCTAAAAATAAATACGCTTAAATTCACCTTCATCCCTGCCGTGCGCCAACGGCTTAGTAGAATCTTAGGTAGAATCCCCGACTGACGCCAATTCAGTCGGGTTTCGATCCTAGCAACCGGATGTCTAGCCACACTGATGAGCTGCGAAACAGCCTGTCTCTGGATGACAATACACACACACACACACACACACACACACATATATATATATATATATATATATGTGTGTGTGTGTGTGTGTGTGTACTTCCAAAAATTCGCTGAAAGGGACACATGATGAAAAAAAAATCCCAAACCATAATAAAATTAAAGTTTATCGTCATAATCTTTTTTTGTTTATGTAGAAATTGTTGATTTTTTGTCTATATCACTGAGATGAGGTATTATGATTACTTGCATTGTTCGGACAGTTGTCCTCATTACAATATTCACAAAGTTTCGGCTGTTGTACGCTCCGGCCTTCTTTAGGTTCACCCGGGTAGATTGTTCTAGTTACATATGCGATGCCTCTTTCGGATGTCTCAGTTATTTCCCTTTAACTCAACTCTTCAACCTTTGGTTCATCACTGCTGTGGCCTGGTATTGAACTCGCAGCTCATTGGGTCTAGTCACTGGATCATAACACAACGTCTATATCCACTAGGCCATGTGTCCTGGATTCATTTGGAAATTTTGTTTAAAGATCTTGTTTTTCTGACAATGTGGGACCATATTTGAGCGTACATTTGTGCTGAAAATAAGTTGATTTAGAAATTCTTGTAAAAATCAGATTAATTGTCGGTATTTAATAAAACTTTCAGGGCTTATTCATTATTATTATTGTTGAAACTTGACTAATGCATGGAATAATAATGCAACACAAAATGTACTTAGAACAAAATGTATTGAAACAAGAAAGTGTACACAATATTTACATATAGTCTTTTGTATATTCCTGGGAAGACCGTTCCTGGAATGTGTGTTGACTGAGTCGCAGTCGGGCAGAGTCTCTGGTTGAATCTCCTCGATTCCTCTCCGGTACCAACCATATTTATATGGTCGGTACTCCACTGTGCAAATTAGGTGGATCCTACCACAACAATTATGACGATGAATGTAGTTATTTTTAGGAACCTTTCTTTTTTTCGAAAATCTTGGTAAAATATATATTTTTTTTTACATCTGTTGAGCTCAACACATTTAATTTTATGAAATTTTTGGATATTCTTTTTTGTATTTTTTGTATATTTACATTTTTTATAAGGTTAAGTCTTCGGAAAATTTACAATACTATCAATTACCGAAAATTTGCCCTGAATCTTGAAATAAAAAAATGCAATAAAACTTAGATATTATTTAATTAGAAAAGCCTTTACTTGCTTTTAGAAATAAAATAAATTATGGACACTATTGTCTTAAGAAATGTTTTTTGATGAATAACGAATTTTTACAAGAATTGTTTTATTTTTTTTTAAATTTTCATTAGAATAATTTATAAAGTTTTAGAGCTTTTAAAATTTATTACTGAATTGTAGCGGCCAAGTGATGTTGCTATGATGTTAAAACCGCATTTACTACTCCTAAATAGAAAACTTCACAAATTAACTACCCGAGTATTTTAAAAACATTTTGAATTTTTTAATATGAGTATAAACATGTCAATTTTATAAATACGAGCTTCCATACATTATCAGACAATAAGAAAGGTACTTATAATAAATTTAAAATTTATTGGTAATTTTCTAATATTCCCATAACAAACCTTTTCGTAAGTAAGACTCTAAAGCCAAAGTACCTAAAATTCAATGAAATATTAGAATGCTTAAAATATTTTTTAATTTGTAGGATTACTGCTTAGTCAAAAATATATTTAAAAAAGCGTTCACGTTGTATTCGTCATGTAATTTATTTCAGTTCTGTCCCCCTTATTTAAATTAATCAGGCTGACAATTAATCACTCAACACGTTAGAAAAACAACCCTTCCGTGTTAAAAAATGCTTTTCTGCGATATTTTAAACTAAAAGTAAGTGATATTTGTTTCAATTCAGATTGATTAAATTTTAAATCAGCTAATTTTTCTCAAATAACGTTTTTGAAAATTATATTAGATTTTTGAAAGTTTTTTTTTTTAATAAAGAGTATTATTTTGTGTTAACAGATCTTTCAGTGTCGATGAATTTATAGATTTTACTGATAAAGAGAAAAATAGATTTCAAGCATTTTAAATTCGGTTTGAAAAAGAGGAATGGGGAAAAGGACGGTTTTCTTCTGTCTTAACGTAAAACTTAACTAGCCAGAAACACTGATCCAAATATACAACAATATTACTTACAACAAAACAACGCATTCTTACTTACCGTTCTTACCTCATTCACCATAATGCATCAGGAACTCCATGATGGCCTAACTAATCCGCATATGTACAATTCATTATCTGGAGGGGGTGGAGGGAAATAAAACAACAATTTAAAGACTCGCCCCAATGTGTATTTACAATATGTAAAGAAAAATCTATTTATATGAAACTAAATAAAATAATGTTAGTAATAAAACTTCCCCGCAATCTTAATTGTGGCAGAAACATCAGTTAATTGGAAGAAATCAATACGGGACTTTATTACAGTGTAACCCGGATATAAGAGAAACCTGGATATAAGAGAGATTGTTTCTGGTCCCAAATTAGAGCCTGTGTTAATGTATATAAAATAGACCAAACCCTTTTATAAGAGAAACTCGGATGTAAGAGACTTCTAAATGGGCAACTCTGTTATATCCGGGTTACACTGTAATATAAAACATTCATTTATGCCAAGAACTCACTCAAACACACACTCATCAGACACATAAAGAAATATGAAAATCACACCCAAAACGAAAGGTGCCCCGCATCCACCAAAGAACTGACATCACTGACACACCTAACGAGGGGGGCAGGGAATGAAGAATTAAACGAAAGTAAAATAGGGACAAAAAATAAAAATGGCCAATGAGCATAAAAGAAAATAGGAAAGTTCATCAGAACAATTAGCATGAAAGTATTTATAGAAAGGGAACAGGGAAGCTATATTATGGCGGTGAGAAACTGACTCAAACCAAGATGCCAGGTCAGGACCAATAACAATGGATTTTATCAAGAACATTTTCATTTTATTTTCATCATTTCATATATCGTTATATTAAAGACACTGCGATCTAGTATCGCTTCTAGTGCAAGGGAAATAAAAATCTAGCATAAAAAAATTTACTTAAAAATCTACATGGCGTATTATATATATATATATATATATATATATATATATATATATATATATAGTAGTATACCTGGCCACTCGTATTCGAAGATACCTGGCTAGCCAATCACTATTGCAGACGCTTGCTCAGGTACATTTGTATTTGTTCAACATAATAAAACTGTGGTTTATGCTGCAATTATGCAGAGCAGACCTTAGTTACAGTTTCTGGGAAAGAGTATGTTATCTAGCGTGATCAACAATTTGAACAAGGCCAGGACGCTCAATTCCTCGGTCACGGTGACTTGTTTCTTCGTGCTAGCACAGCTATCGACAGCACTCAAGGGTTTCGTCTACTTACAAGGCTTGGGTCAACACGTGATATGGTTTTCCGGCATTTTCCAAAGGTGCCGCACGCTCTCCAGTCCGATAGCATCAAAGAAAGTCTCCTACCTGACAAATCGACCATGGTGACATTCGAACTATACAATCTAATCGCGCACCGTGAATTAGACATTAAGAACATCGGGCTATACAGAGATGACGGGCTCATGGTAGTGAGGTGCTCCGCAAATTTTAAAATAGATAAAATTAGAAAGATAATATATAGTGAATTCAGAAAATTAACTTAAAAACTACAGTCAATACTAAATTAAAAACGGTAAACTTCCTCGACGTAGCTCTAGACTTAATGAACAACATATACCTACCTTACAGAAAACCTAACACTAATCCCTTGTATGTACACCCTAAGTCAAACCACCCTCCATCTATAATTAAGCATATACCCACATCAATAGAGAAAAGAATCAGCATGAACTCCGCTAATAAAGAAATATTCCAACAACACAGTAATTTTTATAATACAGCCTTAAAAAATAGCGGATACAAAAACGCTAACATAAATTATAGAAACAATAGCACTAACCAGAAATAAAACAGGAAAAGGAAAATCATTTGGTATACCCTTTCGTTCAACCAAATGGTTAGTATTAAGCTAAGACATAAGTTCCTAGCTTGAATTGAAAAACCCTTTCCTACTAATAGCAGACTTAGCAAGATCTTTAATAAAAACACCTTAAAATTAAGTTACAGTTGCACTGAGGATCTAGAAAGAATCATAAAAAACATAATAATAAAATCCTGGAAAAACACGCGCGCCAAAACAGTATTAATAAAAATCTTAAACTAAAATTAGACAAAAATAATGAAATATTATGTGATTGTAGAAACCCTGAAGACTGCCCGTTGGAAAATAAATTCCTCATAAAATCCGCGGTATACCAATGCACTATCTCATCCACTGAGAGTCCTAACATTGATAGGATATACATTGGGTCAACGAAGAATGAATTTAAAATTAGATGGAGACAACACGAAAGCTCCTTCAATAATATTAGAAGTAGAAATCAGACATCTCTATCCAAATATTTTTGGCATTTATAAGAAATGAATAAAACACCAAAAGTAAAATGGAAAATAATAAATAGAACAAGACCTTGTAAAACCTGAGATGACCCATGCCCTTTATGCCTGCATGAAAAACTACATATTATTAAGTTTCTAAATAATGAAAATTTATTAAACCATAGACATGAGTTAACAGTTTTCTGCCGACATCAACAAATTTTCGCATTAAATAATTAGCATAAAAAAATTAAATTTCATAGTCTAATAAAAGGTTTAAAAGCTTAACCCAATCATAAGATAGAAAAACCCTTTCTGAAGTCGTAAAAAAAAACAAAACAAATTGTAGTTCAGTGCGACGCGTTTAAGTACGAAACAGTCATTTAGAAAAAAACAAAAAAACAAAAGGATAAATAAATAAACAGATAAAATAAAACAAAATTCTCTAGACACTTAACGACATATTATGGTACCAGAAGCTATCTTTCGCTATGATTGACCAGAGATATACGCACATGAATGCCATCATTCGCTTTGAAATGGATACCCCCACCCTACCTCGGCCTGACCTCTTTCCGAAGGTGACTGATATGTGGATAAAAATTATCTCTTAGGCCCCTAACCAAAATGGTCGCTCCAGCCGTTTCCATAGTAATTAGTTTTGCGAATGAACATGCTTATGCGTAAATTTCAAGATTGGTTATTCCTAAATTTTCGCCTGAGGATGAAACAGGGCTTGATACTTTAACTCAATTTAATTTTAATAATTATATTGAGGTTTTCGACTCTCGTTTTTGATATATGAAAACTCTTATAAAGCGAAGGAATCATATTTTTTAAAAAAATAATTATTATTTAAGCTCTACTTCTGTACGGAACACTGTTTTTTAAAAATAAAAACAAAAATACTAACTTCGGATTATTTACCTAACGTGTTCTTTCCTATTTTTCTACATATATATATTCTTACACTCCCTTACGCCCACCATATATAAAAATCTAATAATATTAGAAAAACTAAATAAAAAATTCATCAAATTTTCCTTGGCTGTCATATTCAATGAAGCATGTTTGAAAGAAAGGTTGCTGCCCAAATATACATACGCATATATATATATATACATATATATATATATATATATATATATATATATATATATATATATATATATATATCGCATAATAATTAATCAAGTCTAGAAGGAGAATCTTCAACAGAATCGTTAGATATTTAAGCTTAAAAACTTTAACAAAATATTGCAATGGCAATCATAAATATAAATGTATGTCTGTATTTAAAAGATTTAAAGTTGACAAGGTTTTCCATTTCACTAAAGCAGACGTTAAACATATTGGAGACTTATAACATCTTTCTTTCTTTTTTCTTCTTTTATTTCTTTTTTCTTTCTTTCTTTTTCTTTTTTCTTTCTTACTTTCTTCCTCTCTTTTCTTTCCTTTTTTCTTTCTGTGTTTATTTTTTTCTTTCTTTCTCCCTTTATTTATTTTCCTTTATCTCTTTATCATTTCTTTCTTTCTTTTTTCTATCTTTCTTTTTTTCTTTCTTTCTTTTTCTTTCTTTTTCTTTTTTCTTTCCTTATTTTTCTTTATTTTTCCTCTTTTCTTTCTTTTTTCTTCTTTTTTCTTTTTCCTTCTTTCTTTATTTTTCTTTTTTCTTTCTTCCTTTCTTTTTCTTTCCTTTTTTGTTCTTTCTGTCTTTATTTATATTTTTCTTCATTTCTTTTCTCTTCTTTCTTCATTTTTCTGTCTTTCTTTCTTTCTTTTTTCTTTATTTTCTTTTTTCTTTTGTTTTTCTTTTCTTCTTTCTTTCTTTAAAATCAATAAGTTTCTTTTATATATATTGTTGTCCGTTTAGTGGCCAGTGGTTAGCCAAGTATTACTACTCTATCCCCGAAATAAAACAAGAATAGTACATTGTTTATCTGCGGCAATGGCCGGGAGTCACATATACGCTAACTTCCTAACGTAGGGACAAACAGAATTATAATATAATTCAGTAAGCATAGCTTTATTTTAACAAGGTGATAACTATAGGGCACCCAGTGATGATCAAACTCAACATTTAGTAGTAATTAAATAACGAGAATAGCTGGCCTACAATTACACCACGGCGAGGTGCCCTGAGGTGCTGATTTTAACACAGGTAATTTCGGCATAATTGTGCGCTGAGTGCGGAAGTCTGTCAATCTGTTCGTTAATATCTAAGCATATATGCACAAAAACACACGTACAGGCAGACATACACATACACAAATAGAGGCACACACTCTCGGACGCGTAGACACACATACACTTGTGTACACCAGCACACGATCTCTCCACAGAAGAGTCAGGAATTGTGTACAGTTTGATAACAAACATTCGAGAGCCGGATAGTTGACGTAGGCTCGTAGCTTTCCATAAAAAAATTATCAATGCACTAAATCCAACCCTGGCGTGGTGGGAATATTTACTTGACATTATACAGAAATGAAAGATTTCTTTTGTTTACAGAATTCTGGAAGGCCAACCTTTAAAAATATAAACATGGAAATTTATCTTCCGTTCTGCTAGAGACTTTCGCGAAACTCGGTAGGTACAAATCTATATCTAAATATTTTTTTATACTGGTTTCATTTTTAAATTCTGATCGTTTCATCGCGAAAATTTCCGTGATTAAACTTGTTCCTATTTTAATCTAGAGATAATAAAAAGTGTATGTGTGTGCGTGCGTGAGTGTGTGTATATATTCACGTAGTCTTTCACAATATTGATCATCATCATCATCATCATCATCATCATCATCATCATCATCATCATCATCATCATCATCATCATCATCCCCTTGACTTTTGTAATCGCAGGGCGGATCCGAATGCAGAATCCACACTAACTCTTTTCCATAACGGTCTATCAACGGCAGCCATCAGTAATTCTGGTACAGTCATACCTGTCCATTGTTTGACATTGTCCAACCAGTTTTTACGTTGGTGTCCTCTTCTACGCCCACCTTCAACGGTGCCTTGCATGATGGTCTTGCACAGGGTGTCATGCCTTGTAACGTGTCCAAATCACGCCAGTTTTCTGTTTGACATTGGCGAGAAGAGGTTCCTGGTGGCCCACAAAACTTTCAGCCCTTTTCCACACAAATTGTTTTTATGTTTCCAGTAAAAAATATCAAAGAGTTTTCTCATGCATTTAATCTCAAACGCTTGGATCCTTCTCTCTGTTTCTGCCAACAGTGTCCATGTTTCACATCCATATAGGAAAATTGAGACTACCAGCGATTTGTACACTCTGCACTTTGTTTGAAAACTGATTTTGCTCCTCCATATTCTTGTCAATTTGGTCATCGCTGCCATGGCTGCGGCAATACGTGTACAGATTTCCGAGTTGCACGTACCATCTTTAGATAAGATTGCTCCTAAACATTTAAAACTGGACACTTTCTCCAGCGAATTCCCGCTCATGTTAATGTTGACGCAGGTGTTACTGTTTATGGTAGTCACCAATATGTTGGATTTCTTGGAGCTGATCTCCATTCCATATGTTCCTGCTCTTCCAAAAAGTTTGTTGGTCAAGCCCTGGAGCTCACTGTTATTACCTGTTATGAGGTCAATGTCATCTGCAAAACATAAGTTACAGACGGGTCTGCCACCGATAGAGATTGAAGAATCATAGTCATTCAAGATTTCTTGCATGATTATCTCTAGAAATAGGTTGAACGATGTGGGTGAAAGTGTGTATTCCTGTCGCACGCCGACAATTGTCCGGAAGAATTCACCCATTTCTTTTACCCAGAAGAACTGCGCTGGTGGCATCTTTATATAGGGCCTGGATGACTTGGATGATTCCGTTATCTGCTTTGAATTTTCTAAGGATTTGCCAAAGACCGATATGACATACACGATCAAATGCTTTCTTGAAATCAACAAAGTTGTGGAACACGTCCTTCTGATTTAGAAGGTGTTTTTCTACGAGGATCCCACAATTGATATTTAGTCACATTTAATCTTTCCATACTTATGAAGAGATCCGCAAAAATTCTTACCAGATTATATGCCGGATATTTCAGAAAATGCATAGATTATAATCGACATGTCCTTATTATGATGTGAATATTTTCCATATTTTCGCGAATTTTCCAAGTTCCACACATATAGCCAAGTTTCGTAAGCTTCAAAAATCATCCGGCATTAGTTCAAAATTATAATTACAGAGCATTTGTGAGACAGACAAACATTTGTACAAAGACAGACATTTTGAACAAAGAACTGAAAATAATATCATTGCGATGATGACAAAGTTATAAAAATAATATTTTTCTAAAACGTGTTCGTTCATTGATTTCATGAATGAAACTAGTTCATTCATTGATTTTGTGAAATAAACTAGTACATTCAATAATAAAACTAGTTGATTCTTTCCTTTTTTGAATGAAACGAATTCATTCATTGAATAAAACTATTTCGTTTATTGATTTTGTGAATGAAACTAGTACCTTCATTGAAAAAATCTACTCCATTCATCGCTTACACTCCGATACTGCGCACCACTATTCCTTTATAAATATATCAATATGGGCACCTTGACGTGGTGCAATGGTTAGCAAGCTTGTCGTGCTAGATCTATTACGACTGAATAGTGAGTTCGATCCTCACTGGTTACCCAACATTTTCAGCCTTGTGCCTCGTCTAAGCGACTCAGTGCTTTCTGAGCGACTGCTCGGTTATACTCTCATCCTACGGACGGGAGGAACCCGGAGGGGGCTACGCCGAAGGGCGGAGTCTCCTTCGAGGAGGTAGACCGACCCTGAACCCGTTTAGACGGGTTCAATGGGCTATTTTTTTGGCCGAGTCCACGGGCTCGGAATGCCCACGTTAAAAAGGCCTTGTGCCACATGACACCCTCGTGGGGGTGGGGGTGACTGAATATCGTCTAAGCTACGGTTAGAAAATCATTTGGGCAGCTCGACGTGGTATAATGGTTAGAAATCTTGTCTTGTTAGATCAGTTACGATTGATTACTGAATACGATCCTCACTGGGTACCCCATACTTTCGGCCTTGCGCCACATCTAAGCCGCGCTTAGAAAATCACTTTAAATATAGGAACATTTAAAGTCTCTCTCTCTCTCTCTCTATATATATATATATATATATATATATATATATATATATATATACTTGTGAATGTGTGCGAGTATGTTTCTGTGCGTGTGAATGTTGGAACGCACACACGCATATATATGTATATATATATATATATATATATAAGGGGGATTATATATATGTGTGTATATATATATATATATATATATATATATAAGGGGATTATAGTTGTTCGAACGACAGAAAAGTGTATATATATATATATATATATATATATATATATATATATATATATATCTTTAAGAGCGAAGAGTGTATATATTATATATTTAAGAGCGAAGACGTGGCAAAGGTCATAATGTGGATTTTTTTATATATAATATTTTATTTTCTATATTTTTTGCTACACGCGTTTTGGGTCATGTGACTTTCACCCGGAGAAGAATGGTTATTTCCACATATTTTTTAAAGGAATTAATTTTTTCTTACGTTAGTTTTTTTGAACTATGGTCTTTTGTGTGTAGTAGCAATCCAAACTCATCTTGGACTGCTGAAAGAGAGTCACTTTGTTTAAGGGATAATAAATACATTAAGATTGGTCAGAGAAAGGGGGAGGGATGAGGTTTTAGTTCTTATCATTTTATGTCCTGTGAATCTTTTTAAACCTTCTTCCATTCAATTATGTGAACATTTAATCGCAGTACCTTGTCAGCAGTCTTTATTGAAACTTGACTTAAAATATTTTTGCCCTTCCTTGCCTTTAAAGGAGTGCCCTTGCCGTGCTGATGTTGCAACATGCCTTACTTCTTGCCTATCTCACACTGCGAATTTTTTCTAAGTTCTATACTAAACATTAAATCTGTTACGAAAAAAGAACTAAACAAAATGAACACAAAACGATCAGTTTAAAAAAGGACTTGTAACTGTAAAAACCGAATGAAAAAAGAATGTTAACAACAAATACTTTTTCACACCCAACCCAGTTCTGCAGAATCAGAATCAATGTTGAGTTTAAGCAAGCGAATGGGCCAACTGGAGTAAAGTGCCATGCAGATTTAAATTTTTCCCACTTGTGACGAATGCAGCTGTCGATTTTTTTTTTTTGCATACTAGCATGCTAGTTAACATTCGTGTCAGTCAGCTATTGGCTCTCACGCTGGCCAATAGAATCTTCTTGCCTATTCGTGGTAGCCAGCTACTGGCTCTCACTCTGGCCAGTACAAAATAGCCGCAAACTACATGAAAACTGCCGTAGAAGTATGAAAAAATCGATTATTTCCACTATCGATGGGAGTTGGGAAATGCAAACTCGGTCTTGTCCTTCCCAGTAACTTGGAACATGTGCATGTAAATTTTAGTGCAAATCCGTCGAAAATTGCGGCCGTGCATTCGTTACACACACAGACACACACATATCCTGTCTTTTATATATATATATATATATATATATATATATACATATATATATATATATATATATATATATATATATATATATATATATGGGGTAGAGCTTATAGTAGTTCCAACGAGAGAAAAGTGTGTATATTAAAAAGAAGAGAGAAACTGCAAACGTTTTTGGTTGTAATGTGGATTTAAAAAAAAAATATATTATGCTTTATTTTCCATAATATATATATATATATATATATATATATATATATATATACACACTATGCCAGAAACAATATGTAGGAAAATCTGAATGGCCCTTTCACTACAGAATTAACAATTATCGTAAACGAATTAAGTCGACTCCCCATGAAAAATTATTACCTGTAGAACAACATTTCCGCCTGGAAAAACACGATTTCAAAACCCATGCCAAATTCACTATAATTGAGAGAATAGAAAAGTTCAGAGCAGATAACATTAGAAAGATTTTAGAGTCGCATGAAAATAAGTGGATACAACGTCTAAAAACAAAATATCCAGCCGGGCTAAATCACAAATTTAACAATATATTGATATATCTCAACAAATCAAAACCTACCCACATTTCTCACACACACAAGACAGACAGGCTTACGGAGGTGTGGAGGTCTCACACTTATACACTCACCACACGAATATACACACTTACACACATCATACGCACTCACTCCCTAATGAGCCAAATGATAACACACACCCACAGCAATACACACGCTTACTCATATCATACTCACTCACTCCCTAAGAACCAAATAACACACACACAAACACTAAACAGAGACACATCCCTTCACCAAGTCCAATAAAACTGTCAAACTGACTAGAGAATTCATAGCAGCATGTATCTATTCAGCTCTTATCTCAAATAACAACTTAAAAGAGACTGTTTGACCAACTCAAGGAATGTTAAAAGATTCATGTTAAAAAGATAAAAAAAATAAAAAAACAAATGAAAACTACAAACAAAAGTTCATTTTCTCCATCAAGACATTCATTTCTGTAGTTTAGTGCTAGCAGCAAGCAGAAATATTTCTCCTCCCGATGATGGCCATTTCGGCCGAAACTAGTCGAGGAATCTAAATGGAATAATAATAAAAAAAACGAAAGAATATTAATCTACAACCCAGTGTGTCTGAAGATTTTAATTTTTTAATAATTTTTTTTATTGTTCAATATATATATATATATATATATATATATATATATATATATATATATATATATATATGTTTGTGTGTGTGTTCAAACATATATTGTTAAATATAACAGACAACGAATGTCTATTATGTTTGATCATGAGCCGTTCAAAGCGTCGTATAATGGCTATAGTTTCAAGAGAAAATAAAGACAAAAACTGTCCAACATTTGAATATTTCTTTATTATATTGGTCGTTGATCTAAGATTTCCCTTGTCTGTTATATTAAACAACATATGTTTGAGTAATGATCTGCTGCCCCACTACACTAAATTCAAGTTACACGATGCCGTAGCATTAAGGAATACCAACACCAAGAAATTTCAAGGGAACCTCGTTAAACGGCAAATAAACACATCCATACAAGAATTGCAACGACTCAACAATGAATTTGTACGTATTAAATGAATCTTACAATCTTCTACCACCACTGAAAAAATTCAAGGAAATATTGGAATTATTACATAATGCAACACAAAAGGAAAATGAATCCCATAATCAAGTCATCAAAAAAAAAAAAAAAAAAAAAAAAAAGATGAAGAAATTATATAATGGAAAAATACTTCTACTAAACACCAACAACAGCTTCATTAACCTATCGGATTATCAACTCACCCCAAATGAAATGGAATTCCTTAATCTTGGACCAAATTTTCACGTCGCACAGAAACCTAATCTCATGTTTAAACAAACGCAAATTGAAGCTTTATACCAACAAATACTTCTATTGCCACAAGATAATCATGCTTCTACTCAAGTAGGTTTAAAAGATTTACTTAAAGCCAAATCTATTAACCACCGATACCCTATAAATCCGAATGGAATTATAAACACTCCTTCAATAAAAGCAGCTAAACAACTAAAAAATAAAAACTATTGTTATCCAACGAGCTGATAAAACTAATACTTTCGTTATTTTAAACAAACATGAGTATCACTCAAATTTACTGGCCATTTTGGATGATCACAATAAATTAAAAAAGTTAACCAATAACACCACCTCCCAACTTAAACACCATATCAATAAACTTATTACTGAATATAATATATCATAACAATGCTGAAATACGATCCTATAAACTTCAAAAGATTACAGGTGATTATTACAGAAATGTAAAAATCCATGAAAAAGATCATCTCGTCCGATCTATCATTTCACAAATACCTACACCAGTATATTACCTTTCAAAAACCATTAACAAATTAATTACTCCATACCTCCCAAGTAAATATTTTATTAACTCCACAAAAGAATTTGTACAAATTCTTCATGCTGTAAAACCAAACAACCAAATAATCGCATCTTTAGATGTACAAAATTTATTTACTAATGTCCCCATTTATGAAGCGATTGAAATCATTTTCCGTTATGTATACAATGAAATTTCTCTCTCAACCATCAATATTAAACTAGCTATTTAAAAAATATATTATTAGCATTTACCACTCAAATACCTTTTCATGACAATATTTATACTCAAATAGACGGTATCGCGATGGGATCCCCTTTAGGCTCTCTTTTTTCTATTTATTATAT
Source organism: Acanthosepion lycidas (assembly GCA_963932145.1). Lineage (NCBI taxonomy): Eukaryota > Metazoa > Mollusca > Cephalopoda > Sepiida > Sepiidae > Acanthosepion > Acanthosepion lycidas. The sequence continues at coordinate 40,665,811 of OZ010596.1, read as the reverse complement.
GACACATTTAGTAAATAAAATACTTAATGACACCAATATACAGATACATAGATGACATTTTCATTTTATCTAAAAATATTGATCATATTACACCACTTAAAAATAATTTTGAAAGTTTTCCTGTATTCAAATTTACACTAGAACTTAATATTAATAATAAAATTCCATTCCTTGATGTATTTATTGATTCCAGCACATATAAATTTACTACTTCTCTATATAGAAAGCCCACTGGCATTAACTCGTATCTTCTTATAATAGTGAAAGCCCCCAACAATATAAGTTAGCTGTTATACAAGATTTAATCCAACAAACACAAATGATATCTTATACCAAAACAATATTCTATAAGAAATATATATAA